>JAWPHD010007287.1:0-131204 GCA_037043455.1 Cyrtodaria siliqua
ATGTAATATTGCCTGTGGGTATGGAGTATATATTCATGGAGTATAATGTAATATTGCCTGTGGGTATGGAGTATATATTCATGGAGTATAATGTAATATTGCCCGTGGGTATTGGGTATATATTCATGGAGTATAATGTAATATTGCCCGTGGGTATTGGGTATATATTCATGGAGTATAATGTAATATTGCCTGTGGGTATGGAGTATATATTCATGGAGTATAATGTAATATTGCCTGTGGGTATTGGGTATATATTCATGGAGTATAATGTAATATTGCCTGTGGGTATGGAGTATATATTCATGGAGTATAATGTAATATTGTCTGTGGGTATGGAGTATATATTCATGGAGTATAATGTAATATTGCCTGTGGGTATGGAGTATATATTCATGGAGTATGATGTAATATTGCCTGTGGGTATGGAGTATATATTCATGGAGTATAATGTAATATTGCCCGTGGGTATTGGGTATATATTCATGGAGTATAATGTAATATTGCCCGTGGGTATTGGGTATATATTCATGGAGTATAATGTAATATTGCCTGTGGGTATGGAGTATATATTCATGGAGTATAATGTAATATTGCCTGTGGGTATTGGGTATATATTCATGGAGTATAATGTAATATTGCCTGTGGGTATGGAGTATATATTCATGGAGTATAATGTAATATTGTCTGTGGGTATGGAGTATATATTCATGGAGTATAATGTAATATTGCCTGTGGGTATGGAGTATATATTCATGGAGTATGATGTAATATTGCCTGTGGGTATGGAGTATATATTCATGGAGTATGATGTAATATTGCCTGTGGGTATGGAGTATATATTCATGGAGTATAATGTAATATTGCCTGTGGGTATGGAGTATATATTCATGGAGTATAATGTAATATTGCCTGTGGGTATGGAGTATATATTCATGGAGTATAATGTAATACTGCCTGTGGGTATGGAGTATATATTCATGGAGTATAATGTAATATTGCCTGTGGGTATGGAGTATATATTCATGGAGTATAATGTAATATTGCCTGTGGGTATGGAGTATATATTCATGGAGTATAATGTAATATTGCCCGTGGGTATGGAGTATATATTCATGGAGTATAATGTAATATTGCCCGTGGGTATGAAGTATATATTCATGGAGTATAATGTAATATTGCCCGTGGGTATGGAGTATATATTCATGGAGTATAATGTAATATTGCCCGTGGGTATGGAGTATATATTCATGGAGTATAATGTAATACTGCCTGTGGGTATGGAGTATATATTCATGGAGTATAATGTAATACTGCCTGTGGGTATGGAGTATATATTCATGGAGTATAATGTAATATTGCCTGTGGGTATCGGGTATATATTCATGGAGTTTAATGTAATATTGCCTGTGGGTATGGAGTATATATTCATGGAGTATAATGTAATATTGCCTGTGGGTATGGAGTATATATTCATGGAGTATAATGTAATATTGCCGGTGGGTATGTAGTATATATTCATGGAGTATAATGTAATATTGCCGGTGGGTATGGAGTATATATTTATGGAGTATAATGTAATATTGCCTGTGGGTATGGAGTATATATTCATGGAGTATAATGTAATATTGCCGGTGGGTATGGAGTATATATTTATGGAGTATAATGTAATATTGCCTGTGGGTATCGGGTATATATTCATGGAGTATAATGTAATTATTGCCTGTGGGTATGGAGTATATATTCATGGAGTATAATGTAATATCGCCTGTGGGTATGGAGTATATATTTATGGAGTATAATGTAATATTGCCTGTGGGTATGGAGTATATATTCATGGAGTATGATGTAATATTGCCTGTGGGTATGGAGTATATATTCATGGAGTATAATGTAATATTGCCTGTGGGTATTGGGTATATATTCATGGAGTATGATGTAATATCGCCTGTGGGTATGGAGTATATATTCATGGAGTATAATGTAATATTGCCGGTTGGTATGGAGTATAACATTATACTCCGCGCATGGGTATCCGATGATGCTGTTCTGGTTACACATCTTTCTGGCCAATAATTGGCCTTTATGGTAGCGTATATTCAAGCCCACTTGTGGAGAGATCGACATAGCAGTGACTTCTGCTCGGGAGTGTAGGCGTACCTGTGTTTGTTGTTTTATGCATTCGTGCATCCAGATTAGTCTATACTATTTCATTAAAGTCCCTGTCCCACAATCAATAGGCAAATTTTACAACAGCTGTACACTGTTTCTAAACCTACTGACGATGAGGTTTATCTATAATTTACATATTTTAGAATCCAAACTCTATGCTATAGTCACAATATAAATGTCTTTAAACAATTTTTATAGTGTAATTTTGCCGTTATTTGGCGGGTTAGTTTCTTTCACCTTCCATAATGTGCAGATTTGGTCCAAACTTCATGATATATCATCAGTGTGTTTCTTTTATAGGCCTGACATGTCATGCTAGGTACCTTTTGAATCATTGATAGTCGGGAGTAGTCTCATTTATTTAACGTCTTGGGTGCTTTTTTTACATGTGGATGTTTATGGATTGCACCCTAGACGCAGGACGGCGTATATCATAAATCGTCTCGCCGTTCGTAGACGTGTATTTTATGCACTAGGTTGGGAGGTGGGAGGGCTGGCATGGCCTAGTGGCTAGTAGATAGCATGTTGGACTTAAGATCTGGAGGTCCTGGGTTCAAGCCTCATTGGTGCCACTGAGTTTCATCAGTGTGTTCTTGGGCAAAACACTCCAGCATAGCTCGTCCGTTGGATGGTGACGTAAACCTGGCAATTCCTGGTATTGGGTTCTATCCTCCGATCATTTTAAAGAACTGTAGGAATATTTTAGATAGTAAGAAAAGGCCAGATTCCTGTGTATCCTTCCTCCGTCTCTGGGGCAGCTCTAAATAACCTATAATGTGTTGTTACGTCTGACACGTAAAACATATTTATTCCTTGCATTTCTCAAACAGTTTCCAATGGATTATTCTCAAACTTCATAAACACATATACAATACACATAACAATTGATGACCTTGTGTCTATACATTACACATTGTTTATTGCCTAATTTATTACAGAATTATGCCCTAGGGTTATTTGATTTAGAATTTCCCCTCTAAAGGTGTATAATGAACTTAGTTGGCTTTCACTTCAAAAGTTTTCGTGGCTTGTAAATACATTTGGCATACAGTTCACGTCTGCATCAAAAGTTTTCGATTCTACAACTTTTTACAGAAATATTGACCTCTATTCTACGTACAATTTGTATTTTAAAAAGCAGGGGTATTCATCACATTCAGTGATATTACTACCGTATATAGTTTATATAAAGAAACTAACTCCCCAAATAACGGTGAATTATACTACAAAACCATTTATCAAATCTCTATCCTGGTGTTCAGGTCAATTACTAAAGTATATGTTCCAATTACAAGTATAGGATTTTTCATGGGTAGTTAACCGTTAGCCTGCTAAGGGCGACTACAATAGCCTTTGCGTCCATTGTAAACCCAGATGAGCCTGCTTGTCACATAAATGGAATGGTCTAAATTTAAAGAAGGGACAGTCCATTATACATTCATAGCGGGCTAAGGCTTAAAATACCCATGCTTGAATATGCATCAAATGAATTATGAGTTGGTAACTCTTAATTCAACGCTCCAGTTTTGTGGTCTGGCCTAGCAGGTTAATTGTGTCTATAGAGAATTTGTAAGTTATATATATACCTCGGTGTCAGTAGGTTTAGAAACGGTGTACAGATGTTATAAAATTTGACTGTTGTTGGCGGGATAGCTACTTTTAGTTTGTGTAATCCCTGTAATTGTTTAACATTTTCAAAATTATAAACTAGATCCGTTGTAATTATATTTCCAGCAAATGAAGTATGTTCACTATGAGAAAGGTGGACCAGAAAACCTTAGTATTAAAACAACAGATCTTCCCACTCTCAAGGACAGGGAGGTATTGATGAAGGTGTATGCCACTGCCATCAACAGGGCAGACACACTCCAGGTGAGTGAGGGAGGTACTGATGAAGGTGTATGTCACCACCATCAATAGGGCAGACACACTCCAGGTGAGTGAGGGAGGTACTGATGAAGGTGTATGTCACCGCCATCAATAGCGCAGACACACTCCAGGTGAGTGAGGGAGGTATTGATGAAGGTGTATGTCACCGCCATCAATAGGGCAGACACACTCCAGGTGAGTGAGGGAGGTATTGATGAAGGTGTATGTCACCACCATCAATAGGGCAGACACACTCCAGGTGAGTGAGGGAGGTATTGATGAAGGTGTATGCCACCACCATCAATAGCGCAGACACACTCCAGGTGAGTGAGGGAGGTACTGATGAAGGTGTATGCCACCACCATCAATAGGACAGACACACTCCAGGTGAGTGAGGGAGGTACTGATGAAGGTGTATGCCACCACCATCAATAGCAAAGACACAATCCAGGTGAGTGAGGCAGGTTGTGATGAAAGTGTATGTCACCACCATCAATAGGGCAGACACACTCCAGGTGAGTGAGGGAGGTATTGATGAAGGTGTATGTCACCACCATCAATAGGGCAGACACACTCCAGGTGAGTGAGGGAGGTATTGATGAAGGTGTATGCCACCACCATCAATAGCGCAGACACACTCCAGGTGAGTGAGGGAGGTACTGATGAAGGTGTATGCCACCACCATCAATAGGACAGACACACTCCAGGTAAGTGAGGGAGGTACTGATGAAGGTGTATGCCACCACCATCAATAGCAAAGACACAATCCAGGTGAGTGAGGCAGGTTGTGATGAAAGTGTATGTCACCACCATCAATAGGGCAGACACACTCCAGGTGAGTGAGGGAGGTATTGATGAAGGTGTATGTCACCACCATCAATAGGGCAGACACACTCCAGGTGAGTGAGGGAGGTATTGATGAAGGTGTATGTCACCGCCATCAATAGGGCAGACACACTCCAGGTGAGTGAGGGAGGTAATGATGAAGGTGTATGTCACCACCATCAATAGGACTGACACACTCCTGGTGAGTGAGGGAGGTAATGATGAAGGTGTATGTCACCACCAGCAATAGGACTGACACACTCCTGGTGAGTGAGGGAGGTAATGATGAAGGTGTATGTCACCACCATCAATAGGACTGACACACTCCTGGTGAGTGAGGGAGGTAATGATGAAGGTGTATGTCACCACCATCAATAGGACTGACACACTCCTGGTGAGTGAGGGAGGTAATGATGAAGGTGTATGTCACCACCATCAATAGGACAGACACACTCCATGTGAGTGAGGGAGGTAATGATGAAGGTGTATGTCACCACCAGCAATAGGACAGACACACTCCATGTGAGTGAGGGAGGTAATGATGAAGGTGTATGTCACCACCAGCAATAGGACTGACACACTCCTGGTGAGTGAGGGAGGTAATGATGAAGGTGTATGTCGCCACCATCAATAGGACAGACACACTCCTGGTGAGTGAGGGAGGTAAAGATGAAGGTGTATGTCACCACCATCAATAGGACAGACACACTCCTGGTGAGTAAGGGAGGTAATGATGAAGGTGTATGTCACCACCATCAATAGGACAGACACACTCCTGGTGAGTAAGGGAGGTAATGATGAAGGTGTATGTCACCACCATCAATAGGACAGACACACTCCTGGTGAGTAAGGGAGGTAATGATGAAGGTGTATGTCACCACCATCAATAGGACAGACACACTCCTGGTGAGTAAGGGAGGTATTGATGAAGGTGTATGTCACCACCATCAATAGGACAGACACACTCCAGGTGAGTGAGGGAGGTAATGATGAAATTGTACCGGAACAGCTTTACTGTGCTTTCCACTGACTAAAATAACTAACCTGGTTAAATAGCAGAATTTCCACACACATTATTTGCTGATAGTACAATAAATTTTGCTATTGAGACATAAATGCACAGTAGACTTGCATTCACAAATTCAAACCATCAAATTGTAATATCTTCTACTACTTGAATATACAAATTTTATATAACCAAATTACAGTAATTATAAGTAAGTTAACGGCTACAAATTATTGTAACTTGTAGGGAACCCTAGGGGGTCACTAAACATTAACTTCATTTAAGACATCAAATTATGTATTATTATTCCTAGAGAAAAGGTCTATACCCAGCGCCCCCTGGTGCCAGTGCGATCCTTGGTTTGGAGGCTGTTGGTACCATTGAGAGAATCGCACCTGGAACTTTGAGTGGCTGGAAGGTTGGTGACCGGGTTATGGCTTTGTTAACAGGTATATATTTGTCAAAGCTGGGCTGTCGGTTTTTTCCTGCATAGTTTTAGCTGGCTCAAAGGTGAGCTATTGGGCTCACTCTTCATCTGTCCGGCCGGCGTCAACTTTTGCTTCAGTTGACTTCTTCTCAGAAACCGCTAGGCCAATTTTGACCAAATTCCACATGAATGATACTGAGGTCAATGCCTTTCAAATTTGTACAAATTAGGTCAATGCAATATCCAAGATGGCTGCCATTATCATATATGGTCAAAACCTTCAAAAATATTCTCAAGAACCACTGAACAGATTTAGACTATAAAAGTTGTACAAATGATGAAGGGTCAAAAATTGCTGTCCCAAGGGTGACCAAAGTTTGTATATAAAGATTTTGCATTGTTTTGCATAGACGTGTGTAGGGAAAACTATAAACGTTGCAAAGGGTCATGTCTGAATTGTAGGTAACAGGAGGAAAATACACTTTGAAATTTATATTGCACAAAGGTGATATATATAATATCACTTGTCAAAAGGAACTAGTTAAGTCATCTGAGTGGTGCATTGTAATTTCAATTCAAAATAGGGTCATATGGCTATTTTCTGAAAGAAATCAGACTATATAAATCATTATAATATGTTTATTATTTACTTATTTATACACCCGTTGACGGGCATTTGTTGATTTACATAATATAGTTTATCATATCATCCCTTATTTGTAAATAGTTTTATCTTTATATATTTACATTAATTTTTAATTACTACTTCATTTCTTCATCTTTCATCAGTTTTTGCGCACAATATGACCTAGCCTCGGTCACTCGGCCCGCTTCTGATTTCTTCGTTACGCTATGCTTCACGGATCCAGAACCAGGGCCTGGGGAAAATAGGACGTTTAAAATCGCCCTCTCGTTTTGGGCAATTTTGGAGAGATTTAACGAGACTTTCAAAATACATCTTTTTAAGTTAATTTAATAATGCTTTCTTATTTTTAACTTATGAGAAGCAGCAAGTGACGTTAAAAAGTTTAACTGATGCATCAACAATTGACGTTGTACGTTTATTTACAACATGTCACGCAAACATCGACTTTATGCGCGTGAAAAAAACGCGCAAATATATTGTGCTAGTCGCTAGTGGGCGCTTTAATTGACCTAATCTGCCCAGACCGATATCTGCAAGTAATACATATGCATGATACGGTCTAGCTGGCCGAGACTAAATATGACCTATTTTTTATGCCATAAAACTCCATTCATTCATTCATTAAACATTACATACTTGGTGTTAAGACTGTCTTTGTTCTGGTTGTGCCTGTTGATATATTTCCATCTCTACCTGCCAGGTGGTGGCTATGCGGAGTATGTTGCTGTACCAGAGGACCTACTGATGAAGATTCCATCCTCCCTCACCTTCACACAGGCAGCCGGTATACCGGAGGTGTGGCTCACAGCATATCAACTCTTACACGTCGTAGGTTAGACAACCGTAATATTACTGGGAATATTATTCTTTGATTGGCTATACAGTTTACTGTAAAACAGTCTATTAAATCATTTTAGAATTATTTTATTATTAGAATTTTGTGTTTGTAATGGATTGGCAGTTTTCCTTTGCCAAGCAGTCAACAGCAAACATAAATTATCAACATCCGTGGAATTACCTGTATTAATGAAATGACCTAAAGTATTTAGTGGGTAATCTTCTATAGAAATCACAGAAGATTAAACAGTAAATTCAATCTTTAATTTCATGTTTGTCATATTGTTTATATAATCTTTGTGCAGGTGTTTAAACAAGGCACTTACTTCTGAATAATATACAACAACAAAAGATTTTCAAATATTCAAGTGTGCAAAACACAAGTGTAATGAATCAAGATGTGTCCCTTTAAAGTTAAAATCAAGAGATGTCCCTTTAAACCACAGATCTATATATGTATTAAAAATATTTGAATGAAGCAGACACATTGGTAAACTAATTCCCTGATCAAATATTGGAGGAAATCCAGTCATGCCTCTGCCAGGAAGCAGCTCAAGCCAGGCAGAGCTAGGTCTTTAGTTCATTCTAAAATGCAATGCCTTATCCACATAGCTACTGAGAATCAAACCTTAGCAGTTCAATAGTATAACATCAACAATTTTTTCAGGTGAGTTACAGAAAGGCGACACTGTGTTAATTCACGCGGGGGGAAGTGGTGTTGGGACAGCCGCTGTTCAGCTCTGTGTACTGGCAGGATGTAAAGCTATTGTAACAGCCGGGTCAGAGGCCAAGCTTAAGATGGCTAGAGATCTTGGAGCAGTAGCTTGGTTCAACTACAAAGTTGAAGGAGACTTCAGTGAAAAGGTGCTGCAGTTCACCAAAGGTAACTGTTACAAAAAATTTACTTTTGAAACATCTGGCTGTATTTTGTTTAAAGATATGTAAAACCCTTACTGCAGATATATAATACTATAAGATTTACTAAGATTTATGTAGCTTTTGGAAAATATATAGCAACCTTAGTGATTCTTATACAGTAAAACTCACTTATGGTGAACTCAGTTGAAGCGATGACTTGGTTATACCGAAGGTTTTTTCAATTCCCTGGCCGACCGAGTTATTTAATACTATAGATTTTTGTCTAGTTTTAGATTTTCTGAAGGAAGTCAGACTATATAAATCATTATAATATGTTCTTGTATATGTTTACTTTTTTATGTGCCCGTTTTCGGGCATTTGTTGATTTACATATATAGTTTGTGTTGCTACCATATCATCCCTTATTTTTTAATAGTTTTATCTTGATATATTTACATTAATTTTTAATAATCCTTCATTTCTTCATCTTTCGTCAGTTTTTGCGCACAATGACCTATTTATGTGTCGACGTGCCGTAAAACACCATTCATTCATTCATTCAATTCCCTGGCCAGCTCCTGCTTTGCTTCATATAAAAAATTACATATAGTGAACTCAGATATAGTGAATTCTCGGTTATAGGGAAGCAATTTTGCATGTCCCATTCAAAGAAACCAGCGTAAATTACCTTGTTTTATAGCGTATCCATTTTCGTTTACAATAACTTATTTTCCGGTATCAAACATAAGCCCGGAGAAGGGAAAGTTTTCACGACTTTGTCAAAAGGAAGGTGTTAAATAGTGTTTGCATAATAATTAAATGGTTTTATCAAACAGGTTGTTTGCCGGTTTGTTTGATATATAATTTCTAAAGTGTGAGCATCTACTGAGGACAAATACTTTATTATACATTTTAAGAAACAGATCAAAATGTCATATTGCATGTAGACCAAATGGATATGAATCTTAAAAAATGAAAGGCGATACACTCAATAATGTATTACAATACCGATAATTTATGGAATAAAAACAAATCGAAAATACTGTAGATCACTCAAAATGGTTTATTCAGTCCACAAATGATAAGGATAAACTATCTGTGGTCAATTTGTTGACAAACATCTGGTGCGGTACAGCACAAATCAGTTCACACTTCATGTATTGCAATGATGACTCTTCAACTGTTTATTGTAAGGAAAAGCACCTTTGCTGTAACGAATTTGTTATATTATTATACCAAATTCGTTTATCCGATATAGCGAACCTTATTTTTTTTAGGTCCCCAGAAATTCGTTATAAGCAAGTTTTACTGTATGAAGCTTACATTGTTATATCGGCTCATACTGTCATGCCACTCTGTACTATTGATTCACACAATGTATTTATTACTAGAGTTAGTGTTCTGGAGGCTTGTATCACTTTGATTGGACATACCATATTTTGTAGGATCTCACGATAGGCTTTTGAGTGTGATCCTGGAGATGCAAGCTTTCAAAACCTGCTACTTATATATAATGGACTGTTCTTTCTTTGAATTAAGACCATTCCATTTATGTGACAAAGGGGTGTTTTGGGAAAAATGACTGATCAGCAGCTGGACATTGTAAACCTTAATCAGCACTGGCAGGATGGTCTAGGTTTGCAATGGACACAAAGGCTATTATAGTCGTGCTTAGAGGGTTAAGGGTTAACTCTAGTAATAATCCTATTATTATATACCTTCAAAAGAATGCTCATATAATAATATAACACAGTATACCAGTTAAAAACACAGGTAGGTAACATTGTTACATAGGAGGGCTGGCGTGGCGCAGTCGGTAGCGCTGCGGATTTGTAACCGGAGGCCCGGGGTTCATTCCTCCGTGGTGCCACTGAGTTCCGTCGGTGTGTTCTTGGGCAAGACACTTTCCCTCAGCCTTGTCTGTCGTATGGGGACGTAAACCGAGCGTTCCCGTGTATCGGTCTATCCTCCGAGCACGTAAAAGAACCATAGGAATCTATTCGATAATAAGAGTAGGGCAGGTTCCCGGATTCCTATGTATCCTTCCCCTCTCTCTGGGGCGGCTCTAAATAACCTATACTGTGTTGATGAGCCGTTAAACAACATTCAATTCAATTGTTACATAGAGTAATGGTCTATTTTTAGTAGGATAGTGACATATGATCAGAAAACATTAGTAGTGATACAGGTTTTTGTATTCCATTGTCAGGAAATGAAGGTACAATGTAGAGATTATTGATAGGTATTTAATATATATGTATATACAAGCTTAAAGCAAACAAAAATGATCTAATAATTGTTACCTTTCCTAATATCTTCAATTGTATGCCCACAGGAAAAGGTGTGGATCTGATACTGGATTGTATAGGACAATCATACTATGAACAGAACGTCAACTCTATAGGGACAGATGGAAGATGGGTGCTGTATGGCCTGATGGGTAATATTGTGTTTTTATCTCTATATTTTGGTAACATAACCCATACCGTCACAATTGGGAATAAACGCAAATTTTAATAAAATTGGGAAATTTACCGCGATTTTTCATAAAATTCGGTAAAACCAGTAAAAACATTCATTTCATAATTGTATCTTTAATACTGTTTACTTACATCAAGATCAACACAGGCATTTAAAAGTGTTCAATACTCAATAATTGGCACACATTAAAAAAAAAAATAAAAAATTTAATTGGGAATTATTTTTTTTTTCAAAATTGGGAAAAAAGGTATGTTTTTAATAGGCATTGTAAATATGACTGAATAACGACTATAAAAATAGCAAAAAAAACCATTTCGATAATATTGTGTTAATGGTTAATAATAGTTCTGTAAGTTATGATGGTAGGGCTTCTACAGTAATGGCATTGTGCATGGTAACGTTTAGTTTTTGACGTTAAAATGGAAGCATCAAACCAAATAGATTCTCATTCATGCATCGACTGCAAATGCTTTCACTTGCATTAGGATAACTATGCTAAGATTTTCAATTTGAGATGCGGTAGCGGAGCCGTAAAACATCATTTCTGACAGTAAAACCAACCACATACCGTCTCAGGTTAAGAATCTTACGGTTACCAGTATCTCAGTTCTAATGCAAATCAATTTGCCTGCTAAAGGGGACTATAACAGCCTTTGAAGCCAATGTAAACCCAGAGCAGCCTGCGAGTAACTCAGGGTTTAAGCTGTCTGGCTGCTCATCAGTCATTTAATCATAACACCCCTTTCTAACATAAATGGAATGGTCCAAATTAAAAAAAGGACAGTCCATTATACATTCATAGCGGGCTAAGGGTTAATTACTAGAAACATACATAAAGTCATACATACAATAGTTTTTCTCTATCAAGTCCAATAATTTGTTTGTTTTAGGGAAACGTGACGTCACAATATTTTCAGAGAGTAAATTGAGCATTTTACAGTTGTAAATTTCAGGCGTTAACCAATGGAATAACGCATTACGTTACATTTTAGTTGCATTAGAATATGGAGCGAGGCCTCTATAGCCCAGTGGTAAGAGCACTGGGCTCACAAACGGAACATGATGGTTTCAAACTCCACTGGATGCTGTCTCTACATAGCATGTTTCATTAATTCATTGCTTATCTTGCATTCGGCAAAATTCCACCTTATCGGCCCTCCTTCAGGATTAGTTAGTACCACACTACTGTCTTGGGACGATGTTAGACTGACGTTCACTGAAAGAAGGAATGCTGTAGACAGAAAGTTGCTGGTTCTTCGTATGGCGCATCTGAAGTATGGAGTGGCCAGTAGCCTAGTAGTGGCATAGTAGCTTGACCGGAGTACTATGGGGAGGCTGTTTCACAGCAATAGACAATAATAGACGATATATCACCAATGTCCCAGAAACAGTCCACTCCAAAAGGAAAAAGAGAAACATCAGGGTAAACAGCGAGAGTCATCATAGAAACGAATATACAGTGATGTTTCAGCAGAAAGTATGTGACAGCAGATAGCCATCCAGTAGGAGGGATAACAGCAGAGCTGGCGGGAGACAGAGTGAGGGGAAGCGAAAGAAACAAGCAGATAAAAGGATTGAGAAGGTGGACCAAGAAAAAATAAAATTTAATGATATTTAGCGTCTGCTTTAATATTCAAGTGTCATGTTGATGAAAGATTTACAATGTTTATGTTTACTAAAATTGTTAAACGTGACAACACATGAAAAAGCAATGCATTTAACATGCAGACCCACACGTATACATATTTGGTGTTAATTGGTACTCATTTGAGAGTTTATTTAGACTAAAAAGTGTGCTTTACAAAGAGGAGGTAATGTATCATGTCAGGAGGTCATTCATATAGTATACATTGCAGGAGGGGTAATATATATGTACGTACATATAGGGTTTAATGTCGCTTTTAACTATTGCAGGAGGAGGTAATGTGAATGGAGATATTCTGAGTAAGCTGCTACGCAAACGTATCAGAATAACTGGTACCACCCTGAGAACCAGATCTCTCGAGGTATACATCATTTTAACTCTTTTTCTCTCATTAAGGCAATAAGTAGCCATGCAAACTACCCACGTTTGCATGATCTATTCAGTCATTTCAATCTTTCTGCATAATTGAATATGGCCCACCAACACAAAAAAGGTTATATGGCAAAAGGAATGAACTTTCCAGGCAAAGTTGCTACAAATTATGTTGTAGACATATCATTTATGCTGGGTCCATGATCTTTGTTTCTGCCTCCACTCGAGTGGCACCTGAAACAACACCGGTTGTTTTTAAATGATGGCTATAATATAAACTTGCTTCAGTTGTGTATCTTGCCAAGACGTGTCACTAAAAATCAGATCTGTATTTCAAAGTTCAAGGCCATAGCTTTTTGGGGTTCAAAGATCCTAATATGCACATACAATATAAAAATATGATCAATCATCGCCAGTGGTGTAGCTGCTTTTAGGCATTGTAGGCCTACAACTTTTCCCCAGATATATTTTATTCCCCAAACTCATCAGAATGTACCGTTTCACTTCTGATCTTTTAAAAATCGTGGAAAGTATTCTTCCAATGTCAGACATGCGGTGCTCATTTGCTTGGGCCTACACATTTTTCTAGGATCAACTAGACATCAAGAGCAACATTCCTGTGAAGTTTCATGAACATCCGTCAAGTAGTTTCAGAGGAGTAGTCGCTACAAGTTTTTACTATATAACTCTATGTAACCAAAGATGGCCACTGGCAGCCATGTTTAACGTTGAATCAAAATAATTTTCCACAAGGATCAACATCATGTCATACTGATCATTTTAGAAAAAGTCCCATATCAATATCACTTATAGTTTTCAAGGAGTAGTCGCTACAAACTTATTTTTTTTAAATCTATTTTTAGCTGTGACGGCCATCTTGAATTTCTGGCAGATCTGAAATTTTGCTAGGATCAATTAAACATCAAGAGCAACATTCCTGTAAAGTTTCATGACAATCCGTCAAGTAGTTTCAGAGGAGTAGTCGCTACAAGTTTTTACTATATAACTCTATGTAAACAAAGATGGCCACTGGCAGCCATGTTTAACGTTGAATCAAAACGATTTTTGACAAGGATCAACATCATGTCATGCTGAACATTTTAGAAAAAGTTCCATATCAATATCACTTATAGTTTTCAAGAAGTAGTCGCTACAAACTTGTATTTTAAAACTCTATTTTTTGCTTTGGCGGCCATCTTGGATTTCACATCAACATGAATTTTTGCTAGGATCAACTAGACTTTATGGGCAACATTTCTGTAAAGTTTCATGAATATCCATCCAGTAGTTTCAGAAGAGTTGTCGCTACAAATAAAAGTTTACGGACAGACGGACGCCGCACCACGGCATAAGCTCTGCTGATCTCTGATCAGTAGAGCTAAAAATAAATAAAAAGTATGTCCTTCAATTCACTTTTGTGAAGGCTAAAATACAATTAATCTATACATTCATTCATTCACTGTGAAGGGCAGATACATATTTTATTGCTACAAACACATTTTATGTTTCTTGCAGTACAAGAAAAAAGTCACTGATGGTTTTACCAAAGATGCCCTCCCATTGTTTGCTGAAGGATCTGTCCCGCACTTACGTCCCATCATAGACACCGTGTATCCATTCCACCAGGCTGCCAAAGCCCATTCATACATGGAATCCAACCAAAACACAGGCAAAATTGTCCTCCAAGTTAGGGACGAACACTCTGGGGCTGTTGTTCATGAAGAGCTGTGATACATGTTTCACCAGTAGTATAACTACTGTGATAAATATATTAACATTGAGACTGTTAACGCCATCATCCGTGCCATTGAGAATGATTTGTGTAAGCTGTATGGCTTGTTTTCTAATCAATGTAAAATAGTTTATTATACATTTAAATTGCTTCTTTCCAGAAGATAGTGTACCCTTGTTCAATTCTTTTTATGCCCCCACCATCAAATTAGCATAAGCTAGGTCTGTCGCGAAAATTTTGTGTCCATCTCCTCCCCCAGTTTTCAACTGATTATTTTCAAACTGTATAGGTTGCTTTTCTATGATGTCAAGATGTGCATATCGTTTGGCGTCAAAATCAACTTGTATTACCGTAGTTAAGAATGACCCCCGTTTTCTTCGAAAATTGTGTTAAAATATCTTGTGTCAATCTCTTCCTTGTTTCCAAACGATTGTTTCGCAACTTTACAGGCGGCTTACAGGTCTGTAATGTCAAAATGTGGATATAGATTGAACGTTAAAATCAACCTTGTATTCCTGGAGTATTTACGTCAAGATATCTTGTGCGTTATCTCCTCCCAGTTTTCAACCAATTGTTTCGAAACTACAGGATACGTACCTATGATGTCAAGATGTGCATATCGATTTGGCGTCAAAACTTACCTTGAATTACCGGAGAGAGAGGGCCCTTTTTTCTTAAAATCTTTATATGTCAGGCCTAAATTCTATGTCATTTCTGCATACTATTGATTGAATTGGGTTTTAAGGCGCACCAACACATGAAAAGGTTATATGGCGCCTAACAGGCATGAACATGCCAGGCTCATCTCACATGAAAAGGTTATATGGCGCCTAACAGGCATGAACATGCCAGGCTCATCTTCCATGTACATCGAGATAAAATATGGAAAATGGGCCTAGAACCTTCTCACCCTGAACTGCAGAGTTGCTGCAAATTCTATCGTAGAAACTCCATTTATGCTGGAGCCACGTTTATTTTTTTTTTGCCACTGCTCTTTTGATGCGAGCGAGATAGCACCTGAAACAATGCAGGGATCATGATGAAGACCTATAATGAACAAACAAGAGGCCCAAGAGGGCCTGTAGACGCTCTACAGGCTAACACGGCTCTTATAACATCAATGAAGCGAGTGACTGCCATTAAAAAAACTGCTTTTTAACTAAAGCAAGGGCCATAACTAAAGAATCTGGTAAAGTTTGGTTAAGATCAGATGAAAATGAAGGCCCTATCATATTAACGAGGCAAAATATAGCATTTTTAACTAAATCAAGAGCCATAACTCCTCTGTTACTGGTCCGACTGGTCCAACATAGAGTCAAAAAAAAAAAAATAATAATAATAATAATTTAAAAAAAAAAAAATGAAAAAATTAATAAAAAAAAAAAAAGAATCTAAAAAATATTCCAAAAAAAAAATTAATAAAAAACTATTCAAAAAAAAAAAATTCTAAAAAATTCCAAAAAAAAAATTTAATAAAAAAAATATTCCAAAAAAAAAAAATATTCCAAAAAAATTAAAATAACAATACCGGTATTTAAAATTCCAAAAAAAAAAATAGAAAAAATATATAAAAAAGAAAGTCATGAAATCAGCTAAAGTTTGGTAAAGATCAGATGCAAAATGAAGGGCCTATCGTATGACGAGGCAAATTATAGCATTTTTAACAAAATCAAGGGCCATGACTCCACTGTTACTGGTTCGATCTGGTTGGTGTTCGAACTTGACCAAGCTTTCAGCCTCTATAGCCCAGTGGTAGAGCACTGGGCCCTAAAGCGGAAGGTTGTGGGTTCAAACCCCGCCGGATGCTGGTCTCTCCATTATCATCTTTCATTTATTCATTGCTTATCATTCATTACCATTCGGCAAAAATCCACCTTCTCGGCCCTCAAATTTGCTTCATGAGTAGTTAGTACCTCACTGCTGACTTGTGACGATGTTAGGCCAACGTTCACTGAAAGAAGGGAAGCTGTAGACAGAAATTCGTTGGTTCTTCGTATGGCGCGTCTAAAGTATGCAGTGGCCAGTAGCCTAGTAGTGGCATAGTAGCTTGAATGGAGTACCATTGAGTACTAGGGGGAGGCTGTTTCACAGCAATAGACAATATCAGAAGACATATCAGCAATGTCCCAGAAACAGTACAATCCGAAGGAAAAAAGAGAAAAATCAGGTGAACTGCGGGTGAACAGCGAGAGTCGTCGCAGAAACGGAATATACAGCGAGGCTTCAGCAGAAAGTATGTCAGAACAGATCACCATCTAGTAGGAGGGACAACAGCAGAGCTGGCGGAAGATGGAGTGAGGGGAGGCGAAAGAAAGGAGCAGATAAAAGGGGTTGAGAAGGTGGGCCAAAAAAAAAATATCTAAAAAATTCCAAAAAAAACAATTAATAAAAAAAATATTCAAAAAAAAAAAAATACTCAAAAAAAATTAAATATTTAAAAAAAATTAAAAAAAATTAGAAAAAATATATAAAAAAGAAAGTCATGAAATCAGCTAAAGTTTGGTAAAGATCAGATGCAAAATGAAGGGCCTATCGTATGACGAGGCAAATTATAGCATTTTTAACAAAATCAAGGGCCATGATTCCACTGTTACTGGTTCGATCTGGTTGGTGTTCGAACTTGACCAAGCTTTCATAGACATTAACAATCTGATAAAGTTTGGTAAGGATCGGATGTAAAATCTTAACAAGGCAAAATATATCATTTTGAACTAAATCAAGGGCCATAACTCTGCTGTTACCGGTCCGATATGAATGGTTTTCGAACTTGTCGAGCTTTCATTGATAATAACAATCTGATAAAGTTTGGTAAAGATCGGATGAATAATGAAGCCCCTATCGTCTTAACGAGGCAAAATATAGCATTTTTAACTAAATCAAGGGCCATAACTCTGCTGTTTCTGGTCCAATATGGCTGGTTTTCGAACTTGTTCGAGCTTTTAACGACATTAACAATCTGATAAAGTTTACTAAAGATCGGATAAACAATGAAGCCCCTATAGTCTTAACGAGGCAAAATATGGCATTTTTAACTAAATCAAGGGCCATAACTCCACTTTTACTAATCCGATATTGCTGGTTTTCGAACTTGTCTGAGCTTTCATTGATATAAACAATCTGATAAAGTTTGGTAAAGATCGGATGAACAATGAAGCCCCTATCGTCTTAACGAGGCAAAATATAGCATTTTTAACTAATCAAGGGCCATAACTCCGCCGTTACTGGTCCGATATGGCTGGTTTTCGAACTTGTCCGAGCTTTCATTGATATTAACAATGTGGTAAAGTTTATTAATGATAGGATGAAAAATAAAGGCCCTATCGTCTTAACGAGGCAAAATATAGCAGTATAGCATTTTTAACTAAATCAAGGGCCATAACTCCGCTGTTACTTGTCCGATCTGGCTGGTTTTCGAACCCTTCCGAGCTTTTATTGATATTAACATGTTAAAGTATGGTAAAGGTCGGATGAAAAATGAAGGCCCTATCGTCTTAACGAGACAAACGCCGACGACGGACAGACGACAGACAACTCGGCATCCCATAAGCTCTGCTGGCCTTCGACCAGTAGAGCTAAAAATGATAAAATGAACATGAATTTGGGGGGATTCTACCCCTCTGCCTACCCCTCCAAAGGGATCTGCAGTGGCCCTATTCTAAGTCCCGTGACCAAATGGGGGCCCCCGGGAACCACACGGGGCTTCAGCATACTAAAATTGCATGAAATGTTTCAATAAATACAAGTTCATAGTCTGTTTATTCAGTCATGAATAACTACATGAAAATCTGAGGACAGTGACATAATGGTAAAGCAACTGCATTATATGCAGATGGCAATGGGTAAGATCCCCGGCCGGATCACACCAAACTTCACAAAAATGGATAAAGCACCTCCTTTGATTGACGTTCAACATAAAGGGTAGTGCTAAGACTTGGGTTGACCCCGTGAATAAATATTTTTACTCTACTATACTACACTATACTTTTAATCGGCACATATACATTATTATATGACCTGAACACACGGTTTTGGAGTATGGTCTCATCTCATTGGTTGATTTATACAGATGTAACATGTTCATTTCATGTCTGCCACACTTCAGATAACTAGTAGTACACGTCTATTCTGACATGTTATTTTTTATTATTATTAAATGACTTACAACTGTGCAAATACAAAGGAAATGTCAGCGACCATGCTACAAGCACAGGTACCGGTTTAAAAAAAATAAATAATAATAATAATTATATTCTATTAAATACTGAAGGTCAGCATCGAGGAAATCCCAAAATATAGGCATGCATCTCTAAACAACAGCTGCAGTGTTAGTTTTTGAAGTCCCACAGAGCTGTCATATGCTGCAATCAACTCAGGAATAAATTATCTTTCCAATAACATACATTTTCATATGTCCACACCACATAAGAAAAGCTCTGGTGCTCGAAAAACACAGAAAACGTACCTGTTTTTAAAAATCGACTCTAAGCCAGTCCGTATTATTCGCCTATACAGACCCCCGTAGACCGCCGTTTAGCCTTTGTAGAAGCTCCCGCGGACATAACAACTCATCGACACTATTCCTTACGCACAATATGTCTTTATCCATGCAATACATAATGTCCAAGTACCTTTCCGACGATCAAAAGTACACGTTTTCAAAAATCTCAGTATCCCACGACGCCATTTGCATTTAGAATGCCGGAAGTTGATAGCAAAGTCGCAGAAATACTTGTGATCGTCGGAAAGGTACTTGGACATTATTTATTGCACGGATAAAGACATATTGTGCGTAAGGAATAGTGTCGATGAGTTGTTATGTCTGCGGGAGCTTCTACAAAGGCTAAACAGCGGTCTACGGGGGTCTGTATAGGCGAATAATACGGACTGGCTTAGAGTCGATTTTTAAAAACAGGTACGTTTTCTGTGTTTTTCGAGCACCAGAGCTTTTCTTATGTGGTGTGGACATACGAAAGTGTATGTTATTGGAAAGATAATTTATTCCCGAGTTGATTGCAGCATATGACAGCTCTGTGGGACTTCAAAAACTAACACTGCAGCTGTTGTTTTGAGATGCATGCCTATATTTTGGGATTTCCTCGATGCTGACCTTCAGTATTTAATAGAATATAATTTTTTTATTTTTTTTATTTTTTTTTAAACCGGTACCTGTGGCTACAAGTTCAAAATATTGATGGAAAAACCTTTTGATCCAAAATTGTTGAAATACAATAAAACACAAGATAAATGCAAAGATTAGTTTATTTTCTAAATCAGAACCTTTTGTAATGATATATCAATGCTACAATATGAAAACAAGAATGGCGCAGGCATGGTAATGAATGAAAATGGACGACAATTTGGGGAATCACTTTACAATATAAACGTGTGTATATCTATAACAATGCTTTCATACATGAAAATGGTAGCTCATATTTGAAGCAATCAACCACAATGCATCTCTCCTCCATTCTTGCAAAATAGTTTTTAAGAGTTTTCGTAAACTGTGAATGCTAACCAATATGGCTTTTATATCCGTAAGATGAAATGTTCTTTGAAAATTCGAAAAAGATTCATGAAATATCACATGGTATGGCGATTTTAAGAAAAGTATACAGAAATTTCATCACTCAACTGAGTGAAATAACCACAAATTGCAGAATAAATTCTTATATATCAAATGCATTTTTCATTAAACCCTTCCTACATGCACACGTAATATTATTGTTAAACATTTCGACTACAATATAATAAACTGTACACAAAAGTAACAATATAATCATTTATTTTACATTTGATTCCATGGAAGGTATAACTGTACCAATGAAACTGTTGATGTATTTTACTAAAACGCTATAATAGTCGGGGAGTCAAGAGATTCTCTGGTAGACAGCCTCGTTTCTGTCAATTGTTTACATAGCCTATTAAACGTTTATATATATTATTAAACGTTTATATATATTATCAAGTATTTCAAAACATTTATAAAAAAAATGTTTTGACTTTCATGAGTTTGTAGTTTTAGATGAACCTGTAAAGGTATTTTTTATAGACTAAACAACAGCAAAGTGAAACCGAGACTGCTGCTCTACTAGGATGTCTGCATCAAGTAACGTTTGTATCGCAAGTGTTCGCGATACTACATTATTTACAGTATGAAAATACCAGGCTATTGTCTATGCTGTTTCTGGCACAAACAAATTAAAAGATGCGATAAGAAATGTTGGTGTTACGATTTAAAAAGTATTTATTTTACGAATATTTACATCATATACAGCATGTACACATATAAGCAGTTTGAATTTGAACGAAAGCTTGAAGCCCATTAGAGTTAATTGCTTATGTTAACTACTTATACGGATATAAAATGCTTTTGATCTGCCACAGTAAGAGCCAAACCAAATGCCGAGCAGAAGTCTGTAGGCAGGTAATACCCATAAGGAATAGTTGAGATATAGGTATATAATTCCGATACATGAATTTTGTGACAAGAGATGGGTTTATTCTTCTTTATTATCGGTACTCAACACAACTCGTGTAACGTAAAAGTCATCCGGAATTGGTCTGGATAGGTTTTCCATGTAGGTACAAACATAGCAGGTTAACTTCCTCATTGAAAACTGATGTTTGGGAACACTAATTGTCACTGCGCAAGTTGCACGTGCCGATGTTGGGGAACACTAATTGCACGAACATTGTAGCAGTACAAGTTGTTTGTATCTACATCACGTGACCAGTAAAACACATTTGAGGCCTATTCTGCAGCAAGTCTATTATTGTATGTACTGTATTTCTTATGAAGTAAATTTCTCACTGGCAGTTCGATTAAGACTGAGACTCAAGGCAGTGAAATATAAAACAGAAATATTGCATAAAAATATTTAACTTAACAAATTATTTTCAGATACAAATTACACAACAGCCCCATGGACACAGTCAGCCTTCCAGCACTAAAAACAATATTTGTAGGTTTTGTATTGCACAGCTCTCTCCAACATAAATACACTCATATTCACAACAGTACATGTACTCAACCAGCACACTACACAACTTCACATTCAACCTCCCCTGGATATTGTACTGTGCTTTGAAACGACAAGAGAAAGAAAAAAAACTTTTGGACGATGCAAGCAATACGTAAACTGCTACACAAAATATGTTATTTTACCACAAAAAATCTATCACCAAACAGTTCCACTGAAAATGTTTTAATAGCCAATATTTGACTGTAGACCATATTTTGATGTAATGCCCAATTGCATTTTTTCAAAAACAAAGACAATTTTAATGGCTTTCCATTAAAACATACCCAGGAACTAAGAATGCAATTCAATTAATATCTCGAGTAACCCCCTTTTCCCAAAATTTGGTTCTTTAAATTCGTTTTTGCACCTATGGGTGGGTTTTCAATTTCAAAAGTGCCCTTCTTGGGTCCCATAATGTTTCAATGGATCAGCCCTAACCAAATGTCTAGAAAGGAAATATAATTTGTGAGATCAATTATTTGTTCTTTATCTACAATTGTGAACAATTAAAACACACTATGTAACACAAAACCTCACAAATGTTTATTCTCAATTTTCTTAAAATGTGTCATTATAAATTTGGTGTTAAAATTTTTACTCTTATTAAAATAAATCACATTCTCACATCTCAAGTTACAATGGTCCTCCGATTAAACCTGGCAATAAATAGGTGTGGGCATGCAAAGTAGGGATTTTACAATGTAAACAATTCTATTTTAATTAAAATAAAGATAACTGTCTCGATAAGGTCTATTCCATTAAAACACATGGGACCTCAGACGGCACTTTTGAAATTGAACACCCACAGATTCAAAATTGAGTTTAAAGAAGAATTGAATTGAACTGAATTGGGTTTTAAAGCGCACCAACACATGAAAGGTTATATGGCACCTAACAGGCATGAACATGCCAGGCTCATCCTCCATGTACATTGAGATAAAATATGGAAAATGGGCCTAGAACCTTCTCACCCTGAACTGCAGAGTTGCTGCAAATTATATCGTAGAAACTCCATTTACGCTGAAGCCACGTTTATTGTTTTTTTGCCACTGCTCTTTTGATGTGAGCGAGATGGCACCTGAAACAAGTTTAAAGAAGACAAATTTCGGAAAACCCACAGATGTTTTTTAATTTGCCTTCCTGGGATCCCAGGATACTCGGATATGTTTTAATGGAATGGCCCTTAATAGAACATATCAACTTTAGGAAAAAGCGAATAATGATTAGTGTATGTAGGTTAGGTTTAAATTTACTGTCCAAACAATCTCCATTTAAAATTATTTGATTACTGATCCACTTATTGAAACGGATGCTGCATCAGATTGGTCAATAACTCCGGACTCTTCTCCAAGATAAGCAACGGGTAGTGCCAGAGGATTAACTAAGGGTATCGTTGCGATACTCTGGCAAGCGAGAATGACCACTCAATGGTCGTGGGAAAATAAATGCAACTAGAATTATGACTGAAGGTGATGAATACCCCACTTTTTTAACTCAAACAAAAGGCCATAATTCTGTAATAAATTTGGTAATCAACACTGGCAGAAGGTCATAAGTTGTTCTATGTATATGAAGTTTGGGAACAACCCATTCAAAACTGTTTGAGAAATGCAAGAAATAAAGATGTGTTACGTGACAGGACAAAAATGTGTTACGGGACACAACATGACAGGACGTTATGGACAGCGTGATTCCTATATAGCCCCCACTTTACTTTGTGAAAGCTGGGGTATAATAAGGGGGTATAATAATATATTTGGTATGCTCAGCAACATTTACACGGCCATTCAACTAATTTTCAGGAACACATAGGATCACTTCTATCAATCCCACACATTCATTTACACAGGTGATAAATGAAAATAACAGATCATTCAATGACGGATAAACAAAACAAATACTATTGAATAAATAGCGAAAATAGTTTACATAAATACAACTATTCTTTCATGTTTGTATATAAAAATGTACATCAATATAACTTTTTTTAACAAATGATTTGAACACTGGTGGTGAACAAAATGATAGCAATACATTATCAAAATGTAAAATTACAAAAGCATGGTTTTGAATATCTTCGAACAGCAAGTTTGTTCCAACACCTGTTCCCTATGTATATCAGCTGTTCCCTAAGTATTGTTTAAAATTTCAGCACTGCCTAACAAAGGATGTTTTCCTTATTGCTGAACGCTATTATTTAAAACGAATTCTTTTGATCTCAAAGATTTTAGGAACTTTTTTGTATTTTTGTAACTTTGCATATATTGTATTTAGATGATCAACAGAACTGTGGTTTCTTCAATGAATTTTGTTTTTTCCCCCTCAAATACTGTACCAAAATTGTACCAAAATATGTCCCAAAAAAGTTATAGCACTAAAAGTTTAAAATTAACTATTACGGAAATTCGGCACTCGACTTCATTTTAAAGGGACACACGGCAATCTTGATTTTTTAAAAACTCACGGCGTCCCGTTAGTTTTTCTCTTCACTTGCATTTGTTCAATCATTAATAGTAATTGTTGGAATAGTTCAAAGCAAATTATTTTTACATATTACATATTTTTTATAATAGTGCATCAATAATATGTTTAAAAATTTGGTGAAATATTGAAGAAAATTGAAATCTCAATTTTTTATTTAATCATATGCAAGCAGTTTTAAAGTTAAAATGACGCAGGATAACTAAATTGAGGAGCAAATTTTAATGTTTGAATAAAACTCAAGATTGCCACGTGTCCCTTTAATATATCAAAATGCCCAATTCCCAACAGTTGAAATATAGGTTACAGATTTCAGGAACCAATGCTAAAGCAAACTACATTATAAAGCAGTGAAAACTGAAAAATTCAGATCTGTAAAACCAAGCACAGATTCTGAGCAATAAAATAATCTGATTCAATGTT
Source organism: Cyrtodaria siliqua (assembly GCA_037043455.1). Lineage (NCBI taxonomy): Eukaryota > Metazoa > Mollusca > Bivalvia > Adapedonta > Hiatellidae > Cyrtodaria > Cyrtodaria siliqua. Next base: position 24,797 of record JAWPHD010007287.1, read on the forward strand.
CTAACTTTTGAGACCCAAAACGAAGTACTACAATATTTAATGAGCGTGATGGTCAAAGAGACATGTAAGTTAATGAAACTCAAACTAATGTTTCTTTTCCATGTATACTCCATTCATTGAAAAACGCAACATTTTTGATTTTAGATTATTTTTAGTCCGCTGGTATTTTGTTCAGATCAAGATTGTACTTTCTGTTAGTTGCGTTTTCAAATATACAGGATTTGTCCACCAAGGAATTTCACTCGATAGTAAAAAAGTGTTTCTTATTTCATCGGGTTAAAAATCAACATTTAATTCATGCAGAAATAAATAATATACCAAGGAATTTCACTCAATAGTTAAAAAGTGTTTCTTATTTCATCAGGTTGAAAATCAACATATTCATGTACATTTGAATATTTACAAATGTTTTGAAATTCTTAGCCATTTTACAGTATAATAAATACGTCAGGACACCATACTTAACTTTACATTTAATCATGTCCAGAATTTAAATGCCAATTGATTATTAAAAGTATGTCAATATTCTGATGAATGCCCCCATATGTGATAAGCATTTAGGCCAAATAAAACTATGTTTGGTGGCGGTTTTCAGATCGACCCCGTTTTCAAGGGACGACCCTAAACATTTTATGCAAATTTGTTTTATAAAAAAATTGAGAAAATTACTGAACTATGTTGTTTTTTTCAAATTAATTTATGTTTTCTATCTGTTCTGTACCTGATATCAACAAATATATATTTAAGTTTATAGTTAAATAAGTTTTAAAAACACTGAATGAAAAAAAAGAAAAGACAAAATATAAAATAAAATATTTTTAGGAAATTAAGTATTTTCCCTTCCAACATACCCTAATTTTTTAGCATGTATTAGAAACCTCAAATATAATTTACTTGGCCTTATGCACATTGCTAAATGATTAAGGAGATATGGCAAAGACAAGATACCCAAATTCGACCTTTAAACTCCAAGTCTGACCTTGAACTTGGTGACAGGAACCTGGGAGTTGCGAAAAAACAAACCCACCCACTGGTTTAACTCAAGGCGAAGACAAGAAGATACCCAACTTTTGAACTTTGTTACTTTTGCCCTGGTGACAGGAACGCAGCACGTCTGTTTAATGCGATAAGAATTTGTAAATACTCCCGCTGGTTTAGAAAATAAAGCAAAGATAAGAATCCGGAAGCTCGGATTGTCCAAACTGTAGATTAGATGCCTCCATCTCTGAGACCGGGAGCAGGGGAGGCAAGGGCATAAAAAAGATTGTACTTCATCCCTCCGACTACAAATAGATGAATGATCAAGGGGTAAAAATCTGAATTTTTAAAAATATAAACTGAAATGCGGTTGCAGAAATGATCTTGTGTATTAGCTGACAGTAGCACCTTTTCCTGAAAGCATGAGTGTATTTTATGATTTGATGTTTAAATTCTCTGAATGAAAACTGGCTTTTGATTACATATATTAAATACAAAATCTATTAAGTATTTATGCTCTTACATTTAAATTCTTGAAATGAATTGAATTTTTATCACAAAAATCACAGCCTTATATTGTAAACAGTGAGAAGTTTGTCAGATTTAGTGGGGCCCCAAACTGGTAATGGCGATCGAGACGGAGATTTACAATATGTATCCTGAACTGACAACATTTCTCTAACAAATTAGTCACTTCACTCCAATAAACCAGACTTCGAATCCTGAAATTGAACAACTCCTAAAATTTAAGATCTAGTTTCATATAGCAAAATATTTAACAAAAAATATTTCTATTTTAGATTATTAAGGATATGACGGTAACCCAAATTACAAGAAACATACAGTACAGCCCATCTGAAGAAGCAAAAGTCCCTTAACTATGTAATACAGATATAAGACTAATTAAAACTTCACTCTGTAATGCGATCCACTTTTAACCAGCAGTGATCACAAAACAGTGTGTCAGAGATCTGTGGAATCCAAATGTGATAACAGTCACGGAATGACATCTCGCACACTCCGCACACATAAATCTGACCAGAATATCAGCAGAATAAGTAACAATCGCACAATGATAATGGATTTATTATGCGTAGACAGGTTGTCAGTGGTCTTGTAGAGTCTCGTACAGGCAGTTGGCAAGAGCTGTGGACGACTCGACAGCACTCATGCATACATAGCTGATCACCCTTTCATGCTTCTTGATTAAACTGAAATAAAAGTATTGATTATTTACTGAAATTTATCAAATAGGGTTTTAAGACCCGTCAACACATTATAAGAATTTTTCATGGGTATCTCTGCCGAGGTTCCGATTAAAACAATTATACCGAGTGTTGAAATTTCCGTATCTGAACCAAATACCCATGATTGATACTTTTTCTTGCATATCATTTACATTCTGTAATGATACCACCAACTACTAATGTTTTGCATGTTTATTTACACAATGACGTCATGCAATTGTCATTGTTGATATCAGCGCGCGACTTTTATCTTCCCCCATGTGTAAGATCAGGCTATCCATCACCCATGTAAAATGCGGATAACCTTTTCTTGCATACCGGACAAGGATATCGGTCATGTCTCTGATATGCAACAAAAAGAATCTATCATGGGTATTCGGTTCAGATAGGGAATTCCAACACTCGGTATAAGTGTTTTAATCGGAACCTCGGCAGAGCCTCGGTTCCGATAAAAACACGTATACCTTGGGTTGGAATTCCCTATCTTCACCGGATACCCATGAAAGATTCTTATAATCCGGCATGCAAGCAACTTCAACTGGAGATAAAAAATGAAGATTCTAACTAGAAATGCTTCCGATGGGTAGCAGAGATCTGTCTGTCGAGGCTGTTTGATCATTTACTGATAGACTGAGGCATATTGTTTCCAATCTACAAAAGTTGGGAAAAAGCCAAAATGAAATAGGAAGATCTCAACTTTTACTGAACATTTCTGTAATGAATTACTAAAGCCCGACAATGCTTATTTTAACCCATAACAAGATTTCATGTTATGTGTAAGTGTACTATATGTACTATATTACCATTTAGTTTGTATTATTTCGCATGACAGCATACTATAATACATACCTTCGACCAGCTGGTGAGTATTTTGCCAGGTTACGCAGGATTAGTGCCGAGGTGAGCCGAATGTGTTTTGTCACTGGACCCTCTCGACCCTCCTGAAATCAGCACACATGTATATAGAGACTGGCGTTATAAATGCAGAGAGATTCTATATATGATTTAAAAGACTTTTTAGGCACAAAATGTATACCCCACTTGAAATAAACTCACTCTGAAATAGGCCTCTCACGGGTTTTACCGGTCACATGATGTACGTACAAAAACTGTACTGCTCCAATGTTTGGCACGAGCGATTTGAATAATAAAAACAAGAGGTCAATGACCTTGAAGCTCTACTGATTGATTTTGATTTCAGGAAGTAGTCGCTACAAACTTGTTTTTTAAAAAAATTATTTTTAGCCGTGGCGGCCATCTTGAATTTCCGGCCGACCTGATATTTTGCTAGGATCAATTAGACATCAAGAGCAACATTCCTGTGAAGGTGATGAAAATCCGTCAAGTAGTTTCAGAGGAGTAGTCGCTACAAGTTTTCATTATATAATTCTATGTAAACAAAGATGGCCGCTGACAGCCATGTTTAACATCTAATCAAAATGATTTTTGACAAGGACCAACATCATGTAATGCTGATCATTTTAAAAAAAGTCCCATATCAATATCACTTATAGTTTTCAAGAAGTAGTCGCTACAAACTTGTATTTTGAAAATCTATTTTTAGCCATGGCGGCCATCTTGAATTTCCGGCCGACCTGAAATTTTGCTAGGATCAATTAGACATCAAGAGCAACATTTCTGTGAAGTTTCATGAAAATCCGTCAAGTAGTTTCAGAGGAGTAGTCGCTACAAGTTTTCATTATATAACTCTATGTAAACAAAGATGGCCACTGGCAGCCATGTTTAAAGTCGAATCAAAATAATGTTCGACTCGGATAACCATCATGTCATGCTGATCATTTTAGAAAAAATCCCATATCAATATCACTTATAGTTTTCAAGAAGTAGTCGCTACAAACTTATTTTTTAAAAATCTATTTTTAACTGTGGCAGCCATCTTGAATTTATGGCCGATCTGAAATTTTGCTAGGATCAATAAGACATTAAGAGCAACATTCCTGTAAAGTTTCATGAAAATCCGCCAAGTAGTTTCAGAGGAGTAGTCGCTACAAGTTTTTACTATATAACTCTATGTAAACAAAGATGGCCGCTGGCAGCCACGTTTAACGTCGAATCAAAACGATTTTTGATAAGGACCAACATCATGTCATGCTGATCATTTTAGAAAAAGTCCCATATCAATATCACTTATAGTTTTCAAGAAGTAGTTGCTACAAACTTGTATTTTGAAAATTTATTTTTAGCCGTGGCGGCCATCTTGAATTTCCGGCCGACCTGAAATTTTGCTAGGATCATTTAGACATCAATAGCAACATTCCTGTGAAGTTTCATGAAAATCCGTCAAGTAGTTTCAGAGGAGTAGTCGCTACAAGTTTTCATTATATAACTCTATGTATACAAAGATGGCCGCTGGCAGCCATGTTTAACGTCAAATCAAAACGATTTTCGACAAGGACCAACATCATGTCATGCTGATCATTTTAGAAAAAGTCCCATATCAATATCACTTATAGTTTTCAAGAAGTAGTCGCTACAAACTTGAATTTAAAAAATCTATTTTTAGCTTTGGCGGCCATCTTGGATTTCACATCAACATGAATTTTTGCTAGGATCAACTAGACTTCATGGGCAGCATTTCTGTAAAGTTTCATGAATATCCATCCAGTAGTTTCAGAGGAGTAGTCGCTACAAATAAAAGTTAACGGACGGACGGACGGACGGACAGACGGACGACGGACGCCGCACCACGGCATAAGCTCTGCTGATCTCTGATCAGTAGAGCTAATAATTAGTGTTCCACAAAATCAACAGGTAAGTTGTCCTACCGTATTTGTACCTAAATGTTTTAAACCTCATTCAAATCAATTCCGAATAAGAACTATTACCACATTGTATTTTGTTCCTAATCGAAAATACAAACAATAAAAGTTTAGGCAACATTGGAAATAAAATTATTAATATAATTACGACTTGGAATCATAAATAGCAAATATCAACTTTCTCGAATTAACAAGTTAGATGTAAATTTCAGAGAAAAACTGAAAAGGATAACGATTATTTTCCAGAACAAAGAAAACTTTAATTACATCTAACATTATGGTGAAAGTTTCCAGAACAAAGTAAGACTTATGTTAAATCTAACATTACAGTGAAGGTTTCCAGAACAAAGGAGACGTCTGTTAAATCTAACATTACAGTGAAGGTTTCCAGAACAAAGTAAGACTTATGTTAAATCTAACATTACAGTGAAGGTTTCCAGAACAAAGGAGACGTCTGTTAAATCTAACATTACAGTGAAGGTTTCCAGAACAAAGTAAGACTTATGTTAAATCTAACATTACAGTGAAGGTTTCCAGAACAAAGGAGACGTCTGTTAAATCTAACATTACAGTGAAGGTTTCCAGAACAAAGTAAGACTTATGTTAAATCTAACATTACAGTGAAGGTTTCCAGAACAAAGGAGACGTCTGTTAAATCTAACATTACAGTGAAGGTTTCCAGAACAAAGTAAGACTTATGTTAAATCTAACATTACAGTGAAGGTTTCCAGAACAAAGGAGACGTCTGTTAAATCTAACATTACAGTGAAGGTTTCCAGAACAAAGTAAGACTTATGTTAAATCTAACATTACAGTGAAGGTTTCCAGAACAAAGTAAGACTTATGTTAAATCTAACATTATGGTGAAAGTTTCCAGAACAAAGGAGACGTCTGTTTGATCCAATATTACAGTGCAGGTCATCTTACCGTGAATTCCTGATATGGTGCTTTGGGTAGAAATCTCTTGATGGCTTGAGAGGCTGCGTCATTGGGATACACCATGGCAGGAACAGTCGGAGCCGCAATGGTCTGACCCGTCTGGAGTGACTGCAACCTTCGCTGGGCCGCTACAGACAGTGAGCTTTCTGAACAATGGTGATCCTGCAAGAGGGAAAGGTCACATGATAAAGTCTCTTGCATAAAACAGCAGTTACATGTTTAAACTAAACACGATTAGCCTAATCCAAGGAAAAGGTCCATTGTTTTTTGTAAGAAGAAATTCAAACAAGACTTTAATCTGTACTTTTAATGAGAATATTTAAAGGGAAACAAGACAACAAGCATTGATTTATTAATCCAATATCATTTTGTCTTTAAACCTACTTGCATATAATCAAATCAAATCAAGAGTTTTCAATTGTTCTTTGTTCCTCTACAATAGGGTAAATATAATACTGGTGCAATATAATCAACAGTAATATGCAAAATCAATTTGTTTTAAACCTTTCTAATAATATGATTGATTGCAAAAATGCAAGTTATGTAGAAAAACTATCGGTTTTGGAGTCAGTTGGCTGAAGATCATGACAATAAAAATGGTTTCCAGACAATAACTGGATTATTTTTAATATTATAAAGTTCGCAAACATCTTATTGCCTTGTCGTTGATTATATACCTTTTAATACCATACCAATTAGGTAAGTGGTGGCACCCATAGTGGTATATGAATCATCATCTTATGGCGATAGTTCTAGTTTCTCATCATGTTTTAATATAAATTAGAAGTTACCAACCTGTACATGAGTGAAGAGTGACCATCGTTTTCTGACCAGTGTTTCACACCCATCCCACTTACACAAGCCATCAAACTCTGTCTTTAGATGCACTGAGCAAACATGACAGAACACACTCTTGGCGTTGTCAAAACATCTGAAATGGAAGTAAATACGTAAATATTTTACAGTGACATGTTAATATTGCAGTGAACAAAATGTACACAATACCATCATACCTTATGGTGGGCCTATAAAACAGATAAGGGCTATTCAATAAAAACATACATGGGACCCCAGACAAGGACTTTTAGAACTGAACACCCACCCACAGATCTGCAAAATGGAGTTTAAAAGAACCATATTTTAGAAAATAGGTCCATCCATAGGTGTTTATTATATTGCCTTCCTGGAGTCCCAGGTATGTTTTAATGGAATATCCCTAAGCTTAATTCTAACATTTTAATGCACTTTAACATTAATGGATTTATATCTTCTACTGAACATTTCAAATTTCAACATCTATTTGTTATTATCGCAATTTTACAAACAAGTGAATTAAATATTTTTGTTAAAATAAAACTTAGTTTTACAAACATTCTACAAAGTATGTGACATATATCCCATCATAATATTTCTGGGGCGCTTGTTTCATCAAAGTTTTTTTTTACTTTTTTTGAAGTTGTATACCGTTATCATTAAAACAGACATTTTTAGTGGTAAATAAAAATAATATTTTTCAAAATCGGTTGACATATAAAAATTTCACAATACGAAAATTGTTTTTGATAGGGCATTTCTGTTGCATGAAAAATTAGGATTTTCTTCTTCTTTTTTTTCACAATTTTTAACAAAAAATGGTTTTAATGCGTTAAATAAACACAAATTAAGACACTCTGGAAGTTTTATACCCAAATATTAAGGCTAACTGAAATTATTTGAGTTTTCCTAATTTTCTTCATTTTCTGCTGTCCCAGCAACAAGGAGTTTACATGGGAAAAGCCCCACCTAATTAGCATTTTGGCTGTAAAATATTTATTTCTTAATCGATTTTCAAAACTAAGATGTTTATTTATCACTAAACATTCCAGTTCCAGGTATGTATAATTTATGTACGTATTATTAAAACTGCCCATGTAACTGCTGAAAAACCTTTGGCTGAAACAAGCGCACCAAACAATAGTCTGACTGCCAGAACAACACTGACCAGCGACAGAGAGAATATTATGTCAGTGCCTTTTACTATCAAGTTTATTAGGTGAGGCTTAGAAAACAAAGATGGCGAGGGTATGCCAGACTATTTTGTATTTTCTCACTCAGTATTCTTATATCAGTAGCCACTGATATAAGAATACTGAGTGAGAAAATACAAAGTTTATTATGCCCAGTACCTAGTAAACTTGATAGTAAAAGCTACTGATATAAAAACTAGAAAGGTGTTCCGCGGAACACGCGTGTCGCCTGTCAGCGCTTTGTCAGTATAACAAGGTTTTTTGGACCCAGATAAATGACCTTGACAAACTGGCCCCCGACTACGTTTTCTAGTATTTAACCCATACATTGACCTCCAGTGTGCCCTTGACCTTTATATTTTAGTATGGCCAAGAAATGAGTTATAACCCAACTTTTAGTTTTTTTGGTGAAGAAAAAAATGAGTATGTAACCCATATAATGACCTTCAATGTGACCTTGACCTTTATATTTTAGTGTGGTCATGTCGATGTTGTCATGATGAGTATATATTGGAAGTTTGATGAAAAAATATCAAGAAATTAAAAAGTTATAGCCAACGTTAAGTTTTCGTGTAGAAAAAAATGAGTATTTAACCCATATAATGACCTTCAGTGTGACCTTGACCTTTATATTTTAGTATGGTCATGTCAATGTTGTCATGATGAGTATATATTGAGTTTGATGTAGAAATATCAAGAAATGAGACTGTTACAGCCAACGTTAAGTTGACTGACGGATGGACGACAAAGTGATCACAATGTATCCGGGTTTTTTCGAAAAGGCGACACAAAAAATGATCATGATGTGTACACTATCCACTATTAATAAGTTTTATATATAAAACAGAAATATTAAACAGAATGCTACGCTTGATGTGGATGCCGCCATATTTTTTTTTTCTTCAGTCTGCTTCATGACATCTGGTAACATTATGTTCAAAAAGCTTCAAGGTATTTTACATTGTTTTTGCTTTATCAGTCAAGTGTTTAATAAAGAAAAAATTATTAGGTCAACCTTTATTAGGCAGAAAAGTTCTTGACTTGCATGATCAACTTTTTTACTATGTGTTTCTGCTTTAGTAACATGTACGTAATAACGTTTATCTCAGGTATGGCGAAGACTTTATTAGTTATACAGTTACATAGATTTCCATAAAACAATTAGTACTGAAGTAACAGAAATGACAACTTACTGTCGACACTGTGACCATTCGCATATGTATTCCGGTGTTGGTACAGGTGTACTGGCAGCTCCTGGTGACGACACAGATGAAGGTCTCGTGTCGGGGGTTCCACCACTGCCCCCGGATTTACTACGACTTCGTTTCTTGGCTTTGGATTTTTTAGTACTATCTCCACCCTTTGGGCTCGCGAGAGATTTCGAGTCTTTATGGGAGATATTTGAATGAGTAACAACACTGGAATGTTTATCACTGATAATGATATTGAGGTCAGAGGTGGCAATAGATGATGTGGTGCTATCACAACTCAACTCGCCGTCTCTCGATGATTCCGGTGTGGGGAGATGACGCGAGTTACACACATTGATTTGATTGGATAATGAATTCTTTGATGTCATTATGGCATTGTTTGTGAAGGTAATGGGGATGGTGCTGTTGTTTATTTGAACAGTCATGATATTACCGTACACGGTGTTGGGTATGATCTGCTTGACCACCGCGGTCACGCTGGTCATGTCAGGGTCCGGAATGTCACAATCACTTGGCTGTATGTTGTTCTCGAATATACTCTGAGCTAAAATATCTCCATCATTGTCGTTTTTAATCTCTTCCTTAGAGTCTATACCATTTTGATCTAACAAATCCTCCGGGGTTTTATCGATATTACTGTCCATCATACTCTGTGCCAGTATATCTTGCGCTTTGTCTTCTTTATTATTCACACCTGAATGATCCAGCTCCATTTTTATTTCACTATCACTAACCTGCACTTTATTATTAGCGATTTCCAGCACTTTTGGGATAAGTTTATGATTCACAACCCCATTCATTTTGGTCACTTTGTCTATGGTTTTGTTCACAACAGATTTCTCATTTTCCTCACCTATACCGTTGACTAGCTTTGTAGAAGGATCTCCCCTGTTCATTCCACAAGGGGAAGGCACTGACTGATATTCGGGAGAGCTAATGTTTCCGTTCATGAGAGGTTTATGCCCACTACTAATGCCATTATGATGTACATGAGTGCTGTTTGTTAATGATTTAGATGATGACACACCATTGTGATTAACAACCGTAGTCTTTGTGGATGTCTGAGATTCTGAAGTAAGGCTATCGCGACTGTCCTCACACATGGGCATTTCACTATCCCCTTGCGAGCTGACAGTCTGCACAGAGCCTGGGTTCTCCTGATTTTGACATGAATACATGTTCACATTTTCCTCTGAACTGGCATCATCCCCGTTCTTCACATTAAATTCTACGTCCTTTAAGAGATTCTCAACAGCCATCCTAGCCTCAAAATCTTGCTCGAATAAGCCGTTCTCCGAGACTATTGGTACAATTATAGGAGTCTCTGCTCTAAATTTTGCAATTATTTCTTGATCTGCTTCCGATTTCTCCTCCTCTTCCGCAGTATCATTAATTTCAGTTTGATCATTCATCATTTGATCACTCATAATTTGATCATTTTCAGCATCCATCTCTCCAAGATCACCATTAAGATTATTTCCCATTTCACCTAGCTCAACATCATTCACAATTTCGTTCTCCTTTATTTCAACATTCTCATTAATCTTAAGCACATTTATTTCATCTCCATTAGAATCCTCATTTACCTCAGACTGTTCCATTTGCTCCAACTGTTCAACAGCATTTGCAGCCTCATCTTCTGCATACGATGCATTAGAATTATTTACATCACCATTCACAGCTGAATACTTCTGCTCAAACATTAATTCATTTCCATCGTTTTCAATCATGACAGGCTCTTCTTGAGTATCCATAGTTTCACTTGCATCTTCCATTATAGAACCTACTGCAGATTCAATCTCTGCTACTGCTTCATGTGAAGACAAATCCAACGTTGAGGTTTCATTTTCACTGAAACTTAGATCGTTTTCTAAACTGGACGGTTCATTCTTGGATTTGTTCTTTTCAATTTTCTGTATCGAGACCGCATCGCTTGTATTTACCACATCCTGACCTCTCTCAACTTCACTACAAACTCCTATTCCAAGTTCACTTTGAGACTGTGTGTTAGAAGAGTCTGCCTCACAAGGAGTATTGTCTTTAGGGCAAGCTGAACCTGAGGAATGTGATTCATTCTGACTAGCACTTTCTGATCCCGTATAATCAGAGTCCAAAACGGGAACTGATTGAGACACTGATGTGGATGATAGCATTGATGAAGAAACTGATGATACAGAAGCTGATGGCAATGAGGATGATGATGATGAATATGCCATTTGAGATGCAACTTGCACCAGAGGTTGGGAGATGACCTGTGTGTGAGGGATGACTTGAACCTGGGGAACGACTTGTGACTGTTGGTGGATCATTTGTGGCATGGCATTAGACTGGGTGAAGATTTGTGATTGAGGCATGATTTGTGACTGGCTGATGATCTGTTGCTGAGGAAGCATTTGTTGCTGGGAGATGAACTGTTGTGTCATTATTTGTTGATTGAGACTAGATGCTGGCAGCTGATTTTGGACATACATATCTCCAGATTGCACAACAAATGTCTGAGTTTGATTTGGTTGATATATTGTCTGCAGACCAGCTTGTGCATTACTCACAGCTGGTGTGGCATATTGAAAATAAGTGGTCGGTTGATGAGTCTGAGCATAGCTAGTCTGGTATTGAAAGGTCTGACCATCGGAACCACCCACCAGGTCAACGTTCATGACCCCGTGCATGGGCTGTTGTTGTATTATCACATTACCCTGGCGTATTTTATTGGCTAACAAAGTCTTCACCATCACTTTGGCTTCGGCGTTTTGTGGATCTACAGTCTGGTACACAAACTCTTGAGGATATGTGGCATACTGCACATTCTGAACTACAGGCTGCTGGGTTTGTTGGGCTATCTTTGGCACGATGCTGGACTGGTTAGGAGTGGTTTGATCTGGGCGTGGCAGTATAGGAGTATTCTTCTTGTTTCCCTTTCGTTTGGCTGGTGCTTTTGATTTACTGGACGATGGTGCGGTGGGAGCGCTCAATGGCGGCGGTTGTGTATCTGTGATGTAACCCTGGGCAGCAATGCCACCAGTGAGAGCATACGTAGGAATTGTTTTGGTGGTGATGGCGGCATGCTTCTGTAATATCGATGGTAATTGCTGGGGTGGAGCTGGAGCGCCAATCTGCTGTACTGGCACACCTGCGGGATAGATAGGATGAGGATTTGATGCAATTGGCCTCGAGGGCGGTGCAGCCAGACGCTGGAGAAGAGTCGGAGAACGTATTGCACTGGTAGGTCTTACTGAAGGGGTTGTGGGCGCTACACTACTAGGTCTTGCAACTGAAAACAAACAATTTACAAACACGCTACTAAACAACATCTAGTTAGAACTAAAGTCACAGTAAAACGTAGAATCAGTGATGATTTTCAGATAACACATTTCGGACTTATGTCCGCCATCCTTGAGGTTTTTTTCAGTTCTAAGATTGGTACATTTATTTAACGCCAGGTGAATTATCTAACAACAGGTAAAGACATTCCTCTGCCCATTTACCTCAAGCCAGGTAGAGATAACTCTATCCAAAAGTTGAGAATCTTTCATGGTTATCCTGTGCAGCATGAGGTATAACTGCCAACGTTCCAATTAAAACAAGTTATACCGAGGGTTAGATATTCCTTATTTCCTGCACGCCATTAACGTGTAAAGCCGACTCAACATTTCCGTCTAAATAAACAGAAATTCTATTTTACTTATTTTTTTAGTTATCTTCAATAGTGTATGCCTAAATTGTCTATTAAATTCACAATATGATCCTTTTATCGTTCATATTATAGCATATTAAAGCATAACATCATCACTGATTTTTGTACAACATTTGGGAAATACTAAATCAAAATACACACAAAGTCTTTATATATGTCCATGCAACATTTACACTATAAACTTATCTATGTATCTGCACATTTATAAAAATAATTTAATATGTTTTCTTCTATAAATCCCGTAAATATTTTCTATAAACATGATTTTGAGTGAAGAAATAAAACCAAAATATATACTACTCAAAATTTGCTAAGGATCATTTTTTTGCTGTCTAAATTTCTTGCTGAAATAAATAGCATTATTTCTATTTTACATGAAATTATTTAGGGCAGTGTACGGTCATGTGATTTCATGACTTGATTCAAATCGTGGGACTGTTGATGTATCAATGAAATTAATATTGTTATTGTGAATTAATTTCTAATAAAATTATATGGAAGAATAAAAGTGATCCTTAGCAAATTTTGAGTAGTATATTCATCAAAAAGCTACATGTAGTACAGGCCTACTAAAGACTCGTCATATCATGCGAATATTCACAAAAAAGTGGTTCATGCAGTAACAAATCCACATAGTTCACTACTCTACAAGTCATGCACACAGATTTCCAAAATAAGGCCTCTTTAAAAATACAAAATGTAGCATTGAATCAATATGATTGAAAGCCCAGGGTTTAAATCAGAAAATAATGAGAATTCTCGACTTTTAGTTTAAATTTCAAGATAAAATTTGATATTCTTTAATAGAGTTTTTTTTTTTTACAAATATAGAATTTGTTATATTTCCAAGCAATTAAAAAACAAGTCGTTATTTTTAACTAGACAGAAAAATTACCTGGGCAAGATATGGAGAATGGAAGTTGATTTTGCCGTTTTCTAATTCCCTGCACACACATTTCCTTTCCTCCTGCCTCCTTTGCATTGATGATACTCTTAACTCTCGGGAAAACAATCCTGACAAACACAACACAATTAACATTAATTTTGTATTCACGATTTAGTATTATAGAAGCTAAAAGTTTCAGAAACAAGAGGCCAGTGCTTTTTTTCTATTTTTTGGGAACATAACCCATACCTTCTCAGTTGGGAATTATAGCGCGATTTTTGATAAAATTGGGAATTTTAGAGCGATTTTTGATTAAATTCAGAAAAATATAAAGTAAAGCATTCCTTTCATAATTATATCTTTAATACTGTTTTCACCAAGATAAACAGAAGCATTTATTTAAGCTTTTGAACCTCAATCATTGGATTGGCACCTTAAATCATTTTATTTTTTTGAAATTGGGAATTTTTTCCTCTTAATTGGGAAAAAAATATATGTTTTGGCATTGGGAATATGACTGAATTTCGGCTATAAAAACAGCCAAAAAAAAAACCTGGAGGCCTAAGAGGGATTGACGGTGCTCCAATGGTTAACATGGCTCTTAAAACAATGGACAGGAAGTGGCGCTAATTAACCAAACATTACTGTAATCTGGAAAGGAGTATCAGAGAAGAAAAATGTATTTTCCATTTCCTTTGATGTTCAACTCTTTTATTTCCCTTTCAGAAAATTGGTTTCAATTATCAACAATATCGACACATCATGTAACATTATCTAATCCATAATCACAACGTGACACCTATGTGAAGCTGTTTGCTAAAGCAACTTGACAAAAGTCACTGTCAGGCATAGAGTAAACTATATACAGTCGAACCTCGATAGCTCGAAGTCAGCGGGACCATAGGGATATGTTCGAGCTATCGGTGGCTTCGAGGCATCGAGGTAACGGTAAAAACCAAAATATCTATCCGAATTTGTGTACCGCCCGAAATAGTGTTACTTGTGTATCTCGGTACATTTTTTATGTTCATGCATGTTTGTTTAAACCTCATAACGAATATATAACATGTAATTGTTACACTGAAAATACAAGAAAAACTGCAATAATGTGTTTGTTTTATCATTTATTTAAAGAAATATCACACAAATAAAATAGACTTTAACATAAGTCCGAATAATGAGAACAAGGTAAGACTGGTTTCGGTATATTATTTAATTAGAAAATCAACCGTGTTTAATTTATCGTAATTAACAGTAAACGAAGTTCACTAAACATACATTTTATCTGTCTATTATCGCTTTTCAATCATAAATATTCGCACCTTTAACAACCAACTTTATCTGTTTTCGCACTACGATCAAACTTGCTACAAACAAATACAAACGCGTCGATTACAATTAATATGGCCGACGTCCCATGGCAACGAATCATCACCTTCGATTAAGCGAGGTTTAAATTCACACAAAAATGGATCTTCGGACCGTAAGAAGTATTCGAGCGAGCCGGGGTATTCGAGAAATAATATTCGAATAATCGAGGTTAAATTACATTGAATTATATAGGAGTTGTGTCGGGACCGGAAAATGTGTTCGAGTTACCGGTGGTATTCGAATCACCGGTGTTCGAGCTATCGAAGTTCGACTGTATTATATATTCTGTGATGAATTTCTTTCCAATCGTCTTTTGACACACGTATTCCTTCTTCTGTCACTCCTTTAGAGACAGCGTGGAGTAATACATAAATATCGTGACATCACTCGCACTTTGTGACTTCATGATATTGCTGCACAGGCTGGAACCCTCCTGTAGACGATGATGGCTGGGGTTCAGGGGGCATTTCCATCATTTTTTGGTTGCATAGGCATTTCAGGACCACTTACTTTTTCAAATTCAGAAGTTTTTTACAGTTCTTCAACCTGCTAAGAAAGTAGTTCCTAAAATCTGGTTACTGTGCTATCTTGCACACTAGGCGAGATAGCACAGTAGAGGAAGAGATATGTTATAGATTTTCTCAAACTGGGAAATTTGTATAATTCATCACAGAATATATAATATAACTGTTTAAATGACTACTCACTTGATGATGCTATTGAACTCCTGTGAGGACAGGGCTTGTGTAAGCTGGAATCTCTTACAGAAGTAGAGATAGTCTGTGTACAAGCCTATATGAGGAACAAGCTGACCTCCACAAAGTTCATATGTAGCTTGTAACCTGTAAAACAAGGAATGGCATTTATAGAACCGAATTGCTGTCTAACGTCTTCACTCATTATTTGTTTAACATATTCTCTTCGAGTTACTTTTCTTACTTTTAAGATGTTATCCTGGTTTTTAATGAAAATATGAAAAGATGAACAAAACAGCCTTGGAAGTCCAGTGACTAAAGGGTTTATAATTCCTCTTTTCCTGAGTAGCCCAAATATTTAAATCATTGTAACAAGTATTGAAAACAAGCATGAACCATTGATATATCAATATTGAATTGTTTGCTGAACAAATTTCCCCCACGACCACTGAGTGTGAAAGTCTAACACATTACAATTCACAGGTGTCCGTGACATTGTAACATTTTTAAAAAAAATTAACTTAAGTAAAGAGTGGAGTTGTTGAATTATAATTGTAGAGTTATGACACTTGAGCAGTTTCAGAACTTATAGTAATTAACTGACACCTAGGTGAGTAAAATAGCTTGATTTTTCCTTAATAAGTCTCGACTTAAACTGCATTACTAGGGTGGTATGTCATAATTCAGCCCTTATTTATTAAAATTATCAGCAATTCCACCTACCAATTGCACGTGGTTGTTTCCATGGCAGATGCGGCTGTCGGGGGCTCAGGTGCCTTGTTAGCTGGTACTGCCTGCCCAGGTACGCTCACAGGTTCTGTTAAATATTGTACAGTAACAGTGTACATAAGTGACATAGGTAAAATACAATTTTATATGCAGGATGCTATAAATATAACAAGAGGTCAATGACCTTGAAGCTCTACTGATAGATTTTGATAGCCAGATCAGCCATGGGAACCTGTGAAGTGTTATGGAAATAATAATAACACTTTCAGAGAAGTAGTCGCCACAAGTTTTTCCTATATTACTCAATGCAAAAAAAGATGGTCGCTGGCAGCCATGTTTGACATAGAATCGAAATGAATTTTGTTTAGGACCAACTACATGCCATGCCAGTCATCCATATCAATACCGCTTATGGTTTCTGAGAAGTAGTTGCCACAACAATTTGTTTTCAGTCTTTTTCCGAAGGCCAAAATACAAAGAAGACTTAACCCCTGTATGAATGTCTGTCTTTGCATTTGGACCAGTCCATTTATAGTATAAAGGGGTGTTTCGGCCAAATGACTGATGAGCACCCAGACAGTGTAAACCCTGATCAGCCTGCAAGATGTCATGCCAGTCATTTTGGTAATGGTTCCAATTCAATATCACTTACGGCTTTTGAGAAGTTGTCGCCACAAAGTCGCATTTTTTTAAATCTAGTTTTAGCGGTGGTGGTCATCTTAATTTCCTACTGACTGAAATTTTGCTAGGATCAACTAGACATCAAGAGCAACATTCCTGTCAAGCTTCATGAAATTCCATCAAGTAGTTTCAGAGGAGTAGTTGCCACAAGTTTTTCCTATATAACTCTATGTAAACAAAGATTACCACTCGGCCACGGACGCCCCATTCACATACATCCATTCAGACCAATTCCTGACATTATCTATTATGCAAACATCAGCTATTAATTGGAACGGTTTTGAATTCAGCAGCTCATTGATCATGAGGATTATTCCATTAAAACACACCCGGGACCCCAGGAAGGCAGTATGGGTGAACCCCATTTTCTGACTAAGTTTGCATCTATGAGTGGGTGTACAATTTAAAAGTGTTTTTAATGAAACAGCCCTGACAAAGTATTAAACCTAAATAGACCTAAGCTTAAGTATGCATGGTTGCATTATTTATTTATCTAGTGCCTCCCTGGCTGGGATAATAGAGACGTTACATCGAAAACTTTCTGGCTTCTCAGCACTGAGGGTTTGAATCCCACTGGGAGCTCGACTTGTCAAGTTAGAAAGTGTTGATTCTTATGAATTGTGAGAGGTATACAGTACTGGTTCTACCCAGGAAAAGTGGCAGGTCTGCCTCCACCATAAAAACAAGAGGTCAATGACCTTGAAGCTCTACTGATTGATTTTGATTTAAGGAAGTAGTCGCTACAGACTTGTTTTTTGAAAAATTATTTTTAGCCGTGGCGGCCATCTTGAATTTCCGGCCGACCTGAAATTTTGCTAGGATCAATTAGACATCAAGAGCAACATTCCTGTGAAGTTTCATGAAAATCCGTCAAGTAGTTTCACAGGAATAGTCGCTACAAGTTTTCATCATATAACTCTATGTAAACAAAGATGGCCGCTGACAGCCATGTTTAACGTCGAATCAAAATAATGTTTGACTCTGATAACCATCATGTCATGCTGATCATTTTACAAAAAGTCCCATATCAATATCACTTATAGTTTTCAAGACGTAGTCGCTACAAACTTCTTTTTTAAAAAATCTAATTTTAGCTGTGGCGGCCATCTTGAATTTCTGGCCAATCTGAAATTTTGCTAGGATCAATTAAACATTAAGAGCAACATTCCTGTAAAGTGTCATGAAAATCTGCCAAGTAGTTTCAAAGGATTAGTCGCTACAAGTTTTTACTATATAACTCTATGTAAACAAAGATGGCCGCTGGCAGCCATGTTTAACGTTGAATCAAAACAATTTTTGACAAGGACCAACATCATGTCATGCTGATCATTTTACAAAAAGTCCAATATTAATATCACTTATAGTTTTCAAGTAGTAGTCGCTACAAACTTGTATTTTGAAAATCTATTTTTAGCCATGGCAGCCATCTTGAACTTCTGGGCGACCTGAAATTTCGCTTGGATCAATTACACATCAAGAGCAACATTCCTGTGAAGTTTCATGAAAATCCGTTAAGTAGTTTCAGAGGAGTAGTCGCTACAAGTTTTCATCATATAACTCTATGTAAACAAAGATGGCCACTGGCAGCCATGTTAAACGTCGAATCAAAATAATGTTTGACTCTGATAACCATCATGTCATGCTGATCATTTTACAAAAAGTCCCATATCAATATCACTTATAGTTTTTAAGACGTAGCCGCTACAAACTTCTTTTTTAAAAACCTATTTTTAGCTGTGGCGGCCATCTTGAATTTCTGGCTGATCTGAAATTTTGCTAGGATCAATTAGACATTAAGAGCAACATTCCTGTAAAGTTTCATGAAAATCTGTCAAGTAGTTTCAAAGGAGTAGTCGCTTCAAGTTTTTACTATATAACTGTATGTTAACAAAGATGGCTGCTGGCAGCCATGTTTAACGTTAAATCAAAACGATTTTTGACAAGGACCAACACCATATCATGATGATCATTTTAGAAAAAGTCCCATATCAATATCACTTATAGTTTTCAAGAAGTAGTCGCTACAAACTTGTATTTTGAAAATTTATTTTTAGCCGTGGCGGCCATCTTGAATTTCCGGCAGACCTGAAATTTTGCTAGGATCAATTAGACATCAAGAGCAACATTCCTGTGAAGTTTCATGAAAATCCTTCAAGTAGTTTCAGAGGAGTAGTCGCTACAAGTTTTCATTATATAACTCTATGTAAACAAAGATGGCCGCTGGCAGCCATGTTTAACGTCGAATCAAAAAGATTTTCGACAAGGACCAACATCATGTCATGCTGATCATTTTAGAAAAAGTCCCATATCAATATCACTTATAGTTTTCATGAAGAAGTCGCTACAAACTTCTTTTTTAAAAACCTATTTTTAGATCTGGCGGCCATCTTGGATTTCACATCAACATGAATTTTTGCTAGGATCAACTAGACTTCATGGGCAACATTTCTGTAAAGTTTCTTGAAAATCCATTCAGTAGTTTCAGAGGAGTAGTCGCTACAAAAAAAAGTTTACGGACAGACAGACGGACGGACAGACGGACAGACAGACGGACGACGGACGCCGCACCACGGCATAAGCTCTGCTGATCTCTGATCAGTAGAGCTAAAAAAGTACAGACAACTTACTTTTAGCACTTTGCTGTGCGTTTGCTGCAGCCTGTGCAGTCGGCTCTGAGGGTTGAGGTTGCCCCGTAGATGGTTGTGGAGGCCCCACTGCTTCTGGTGGCCCATCTGAGACTCCGCCTGTGAGATGGGGGTGAGGAGGACAATATTCAACAACCTTGATCCCGACCAGAGAGTTTGGTCCATAAGACTGTGCCTCAACAGTAATTAATCCAACCAATGTATCTGAGAAGAAAAATGGGAGCAAACATGATGACAAATCCAAGTATTAATTGTTTCCTGGCTATAAACAATCTGGTATGACATAATTATAAAAGCATGTAAACGTTTATAAATCCCTTTAGAATTCTTTCTACAAAGCTTTTAAATAATATAATAAAAATTAGATCAATAACTGTAAAATAAAACAGGACAAATAAAACAAGAGCACCTGCGGGTGCCTGACGCTCGTCTATTCGTGGACCTTAACCAAAACTAAGTTCAAAAAGGGGCATAACTGTTGCAAAATGCACAACAGAGTTATGAAGCTTGGTTTGCTGTGTGATGTTATGATGTAGAACAACTATGCAAAGTTTCAAAGCTGTAGCTGTAAGAGTTACTGAAAAAAGACGACCTTAACGCAAAACTTAACCAAGATTCACGCAGACGACGAAGCAGATGCAGACGCCGATCAAGTCATGACAAAAACTCAACCCGTTTTTTCAAAAACAGACAAGCTAATCAGAAATATCGATAATATCACCCTTTTCAGTGATCACTTCACTATTTAATTAGCATGTAATATTGCTATTTGTCAGATTTGTTTCATATATTTGCTGGGTTGTTTTTATATTACGTTTAAATGGAACGTATCCAATTTCTGTGTATGACTTTCAAGTGCTTCTTTTTTTTATATAAAAAAACAATATACTGTGCAGCTGAAAGTAAATTCCAATTTATATATTTTACATTGATTGTAACAAAAGTTCTATGAACTTATTTTAATCACTATGTCTTCCTGGGTTGAACCAATACTAAGCAAATGCTGATAATGGGTCATGGGTTCAACGCTCTACCACTAGACCCCAGACAAACGACAATCAATAGTTGAACATATGAAGTTTGTGGTTTTACAATGAAAATGATAGCAGGTCTTAAAATAAAGCACAGTAAACCATAAACTTGAGTATAAACACTACTTACCGACTGTGTTGGAGACCTCAGCAATCTTACTGTTTGTCACCTCGCCGATCTCGGACAGCTGGTAGAGGGCTTCGAGACTGGCCACAATGAGCTGTATGTCCTGGATGGTCAGATACTTGGCTATCTCCTCGTAGATAAATGTGTCAAGTTTCTCCGACAGTACAAACTCATTGTCCTCCAGTCGACTTAGTTTACTCACCATCTCTAAACCTGCAGGTTGGAAAATAGGGTTTTATGTTTAGGTTAATACCATAACAATGAAAATCTGTAAATACTTAAAACTTTCTATTACGGTAACACTTTTAAGCTTTAGGAATTGGGTCATGGGTCAATCGTCATAAAATTTCGTCTCAAATTGTATACCATTTAAAACATTATCATCTGTTGCAAATCTATAAGGTATACCTTAACTCAATTCTTTAACTTCATTTACAACATGTTCATTTACAAGTTTTAGGGCAGCGTCTCTGTGGCCGAATGGTTAACGACGTTGCGTTGTAAACATTGGGAGCTCGACTTGTGAGGAAGTGTCGATTCTTACGGATGGCGGGAGGTGTACAGTACTGATTCTATCCAGGAAAAGTGGGGGTCTCGATCACAAAAAATCGACCATCATATATAACCTTACATGTGTTACAAAATGACGTAAAACAACATACAAAGTTTTAGGGCACATCAACACAAACCAGAAATGTGTATAAGTCGATGAACTGGAACAGCATGCCGACATGCGCAACTACATTTCAGATTGATAATTCCTAGCAAGCATTACCAAAATCTGTTGAGCAGTTCATCACAAGTTCTCTGGATAAGTGTGACATATGTTCAAAGTGTGACGTACGTACATACAGTTAAAGTGTACAGGCTGACAAGACTACACGCCCCCGCCCCCACTTAGCTTTCCTAACAAACAACTATTTTTCATCCAAGCCTAGTTGACCTAGTGCATACAGTTTCCCAAAAACAAAAATAAACACAAAAATATATAAATCAACGTCATTTATGAAACTGATCTGCGTACTTGCGCTCTACTACCAAATATATGACTTTGATCCAAGATTGGTTGGTATAGCGTATGTATTTCTTGAGAAACAGACTTAAAAACTTAACATAAAACTGAAGATCGTATGGGCTATGGTAACTTAGAAATCGAGCTACTGATATACCTCAAGATATCACAAACAGATGAATGTGGGTAGCACTAATATGCCCCTTCCACTATCATCGTATAGGGCATAACAATCGTTATAGAAACTATTTACAGTAAATCAGAAATAAGGTGTCTTGTTTTTATTCAAGTCCAAACTAAATAGTACCATATAATATAACACATTACCTCTGACGACGGAGAATTTATCTGTAGAAGTGATACACTGTACCAGTAGATTGAGAATGGTTTTGGATTTGAACGAGTCAACTGGGTCTAGGACAAAGTGAGCTGCCAAGTTACCCAGAGTGTCGAGTGCCAGCTGACGTAAGGTGCCATAGTTACTGTTAATGCACAGTAACAGGAACCTGAAAAAGTAAAATACCGTAAGTATCAACGTGATCTATATACTACTCAAAATTTGCTAAGGATCACTTTTATTCTTCCATATAATTTTATTAGAAATTAATTCACAATAACGATATTAATTTCATTGATACTTCAACAATTTCAAAAATTTGAATCAAGTCATCAGATCACATGACCATAAAAATAGAAATAATGCTATTTATTTCAGCAAGAAATTTAGACAGCAAAAAAGTGATCCTTTGCAAATTTTGAGTAGTGTTCTTGTTTTGGTAAGTGTCCATTTTGAAGACCTTAATTTGTTTTTATTCCGTTTTATATCTAGACTGAGTTCAGTAACATTTAAACACTTTCGCGCCAAAGGCAACATTCATCGACAAACACGCCTCTAACACCAAAGGCAACTTTCGTCGACAACGCACATGGGTGTTGGTAAACAGTTATTATAATATGTAGTTCTTATAGTAACACTGAATAAGGGGAATTCCGTTTTCATAAATAGACTTATATGACATTTAACAATTTTTATTCATTATATATCGTCATTAAAAATGAGGGAATTGCTGCAGAAAAAAAGACACCACATTTCCAGAATCTTCGTATTCAAGGAAAGAATGTTGGGAATATTGTTAAATGACAGAGATATCGAAGGAGTTGAATTGAGTAATATTTCTGAAGAAGAAAGCAGTGATAATTCCACTTCAAATGATGTTTCTGGTGTCGAAACTTGTTAAAATCGTGTTTGTTTACATTAACTAGACAGGTATTCCACGGCACACTTGTGAGGCCTGCTTATTGCGAAAGGTTAGGTTGCAGGTTAAAGGTTTATGAAAAGGGGCATAACTCTGTCAAAATAAAAGTCGGAGTTATTGGACATGATTAACAACATTCCTCGAGGTAATATGAAGATGCATATGAAGTTTCATGAACATAGGTCAAACACTTTTTAAGTTTTGGCCAGTTATGGGCTTGGTTAGGTTGCCGGTTAAAGTGTGGACGACAGACGACAAAGATATCCCTAAGTGTCTGCCATGCTACAAAGGCGACATAAAAAATGTCACGAAGTTATTTGGTGACACTTACATGACAAAACCACATGAAATTGTATTATGAAACAAAATACAATAATATTTTGCCTATGAGAATTCCAAGTCAATACCTCCTTGCCTACTTCCCTAGTTTCCAACAGGAAATTTTAAAACATGCTTTCTAGGAAGAGTTTATACAGTATCAATTAAATGTATACAACTTTAAAATGATAGAAAATATTGATTAAGTTCCCTGGAGGAGTGCAGATCAATTATTTCGCCTGACTATTCTTAAAAGTTCTACTATTTAATCACGTCTGATATTACAGGATGTCATCTGATATGTCTACTCATAAAAATGAAGTTATAAATGTCATTTGGGTAACTAAACGTGGGGGAAAAAACATCAATAGAAGTTTAATGGCATACACACCTGAATACGAGATCATTATTTGCCAGGAATTTCATGTTGTGTTCATCAAAAGACAAGTTCCTCAGGATGATTGATACCTGCAACAAACCATGCAATAAATCAATCTCACAGACACACCACAATAAATGAAACTATAAATCTCTTCCACCTCTAGGCTAAAAGATTTATAAACTAAGTAATATGTACATAAAGGATATTGTTATCAGTATTACGCCAGTCTTTTTTTTTTATTGTAGGATTGCTGATCCTCCTACCATAAAATGGCAAAAAAGAAAGAAAAAAAAAATGTTGTTTTCAAAAAAGTATTGCCCCTGACCTAGAAAGTTTGAATTTCATACCCACCAAAAGGAACTAATTTTCCTGATCTATATATATTACTTTGACAATTATATTGTAGAATTTTTGCAAATGAAAAATATTTTCCTTTTTTTCTTTTTTCTCTCCTCCAACCCTACATTTTCGCTGAAGAAAAATCAGTAAAACAATTAATAACAAATACTGGCCTTAAGGGTATGCTTTGGAAAGAAAAGTAATTAAACTGACAATCTTGTTTTCATGGAAACACACTCATATCATATTAATATAAGAATGCTCAACGTGGCTGTTCATCCATGTTGATGTAGTTATCAAGATTCATAAAGATTCCCTGAATAGTATTTACAGTAAAGTGCCAGGAACAAATGTTGTGAGAGATTTACTATTTGCCATGAAAAGGACACCAATTTTGATATTAGAAAGTGTTATATATCAAAAGACAGAACGCCACTTAGTCGATGTGTAGCACGGAAATACCAATAATCAGGAATTATTATTATTAATTTCAATTTGTTTGTATCTTTCCCACACAAAAGAGTTTTTTCTTAATGGTGACTTTTTTATGCACAAATGTACAAATAGCGATAAAACACAAACAAGCTAAATCTTTAAAAGACTACCTTTTATACAGGTTTTCTAATACTGATTCTAACACGACCTACTCAGTCTTCCATATACACAAAGAAGAGAGACAATTGTATGTTATTCTACAATAAAATACAGCTGTTCCATTAATTCCCCGTGTATATTTCATCCGTTGGAAACGCCAAGTTACATGACGTCACTTGGTAAATACATGCCACGAATACAAACCCAACAGTAATGTTAATTACAACAAACTTGCCATGCTCCCAAACCTTGCACCCCACCGATATAAACCCATCATACGCACCAGTACATATAACATTAATAAGCATCTTGAACAACCTGAGAACGTTTGACTTCATACATCGCAAGTTACGACTTAATTGTTAGTCACGTTACTACTAGTGTATTTAAACATATTGTACCGCACAGAACTTTGCATAAGGGGGCGTCCAATGGAACAGCCTGTAAACATAGCAGCCTGATTACCTTGACCTCCGAGATAATATAGAGGGCCCCCACAATAGCGTAACCAATGGGGTTATTGTTGTGTTTCTTAAATACAAATAACATATTTCTGGTATGACTAACACTTCCTATTTATAACAAAATATTTGTTTGTTTGTATGGTGTTCTACGTCATTTTCAACACATGTCAGGTTATATATGAGTCGTTTTTTGTGGTGTAGTCAGACCACCCACTTTTCCTGGGTAGAACCAGTACTGTACACATCCCGCCATCCGTAAGAATCGACACTTCCTCACTTACAAGTCGAGCTCCCTGTGAGAGGCGAGCAGATTTACAATGCAACATCGTTAACCACTCGGCCACCGAGACGCTCTATAACATCATATATAGATGTGTTTGTTTGTAGGGCCACGCAGTGCTCCAGATAAGACGGGTATTTGCATAATTACGCCTACTTTTCATTAAAATTAATGCTTACAAAAAACGCATTAAAAAATCGCAAATAGAAAAATATTGAGGACCAAATTCTCGCGTACACACTTAATAGCTTAAAACTCAGTACTCAATGCTTATTGAAGTTTAATGTACTGAAATTATCAAATGCCTGCAGCAATGCTTGACAGAAGAATAAAAAAGGCATTTTTTGTCGGCTGTTTAAAGGACAGAAGCAACACTGAATGTATATAATAATATGCATTTGTAAATGTAAATATGTAATATTTTTTATTTCCATCAGTAGAACATGCATGGTGTTGAAAGCTTATCTGGAGCACTGGAGCGTGCGCAAAATTACGGGGTGAATAAGTGGGTCACCGTAATGGTGACTGAAAGAAGATTCTATATATCAATAAGCACTATTAGACCACAACCTTGATATGTGCAGCATGTTAAAGATCCCTTGACGGGTTTGGAGCTATGTTCCGGAAACAAAAAAATATGTCCAACAAGACGGACTGCATTAAATTTTGTATACCACACAAAAGTTTTGTTTTGTGAGGGATAAAACCATCATCGAACAAATATCAAACCAAATTTACTCCATTCGGGTCATTTAATTTCAAATTTATACTTCAGTCCATCTTAAAGATGGATAAAAACGAGGCGATTTGAATTTTTGAATACATCATTCTATGACATGTCGGCTTAATTGAAGTGTGATCTACTGCACTGCATTCAAACTACACCAATATATTGTGATGACAGTAGGATTCCAGTATTTACAGATGCTTTTCATCGTCAATTCATCCATTTATAACACCAATTTAATTCTGATTTTCCGATATAATCTTACAAAGGTATATGTTTTGTGTATATAAATAGATTTTAAAACATCTCATATTTTTTAACCAAGATACAGTGGTGTGCACTTTTAGGTATCAATGTATCAGTACAGCTTTGTGATTTTATCTCAATATAAATTATAATGGGCATGAAGATGGCCACATTGCATAGCTTCACTTTATTCATACAAACCTATAGCACTAGTACATATAATAATTATAAACCATGCAGAATTCACAATTTGTCGAAGTTTCTCCAGATCTTTTTCCCCCAAATGCCCAGAAATGTTCCCAAATTAGGTTTAAAAGTCCCCTTCCAAAAACACATGGACATTTAATTTATACAGACCTATAACACTAACGCTAACCCATTTTCGGGCATTTGTTGATTTACATATATAGTTTATTTACTACCATATCATCCCTTATTTGTAAACAGTTTTATCTTTATATATTTACATTAATTTTTAGTTAATCCTTCATTTCATCATCTTTCATCAGTTTTTGCGTACAATATGACCTATTTATGTGTCGACGTGCCGTAAAACACCATTCATTCATTCATTCATTCCTATAACACTAACATATATATTAACCTGTTCCAACCATTTACTTGTGCTCAATGCATCTGTCTTAATCAATACCATCTCATTACAAACATCATAATTACTATGTAAAAGTAATATTACAATAATGATGCAGCTATGATTAATGGCTGGTAGTGAAGAAACTTTCATCTTATTTATATCAAATGGAAATGAGATTAGCTTTTAATCAAGTACCATACAATTCCCTCATGATGGCAACTATCGTTATCAATTACCTTTAATCATGCATTCAAAGGCTATAAAGTCATTCTAGCCAAATAGATGCATCAACAACATCATTAACGGGAAACACAGCAATCTTGATTTCCAAAAACTCACGGCATCCCATTAGCTTTTCTTAATAACTTGCATTTGTTCATTCATTAATTATAAGAATAGTACAAAACCAAATGTTGTTGCATATTATTAACTGTTGATTATGTTGCATCAATAATATATAGAATAAGACGAAAAAAGGGAAAACAACATTTTATTTAATTATATGCAAGCAGGCCTAAAGTCAAAATGATCCTGGATAAATAAATCGAGACGCTAATTCCGATATGTGATAAAAACTTTAAGATTGCCGTGTGTCCCCTTAATATGTGTATTTTTCAGCAATGGTTCGATTAAAGATGTATACATTATTATTTCTACAATAACACATTATTACCCTATCACACACACCACAGCTTACCTGGGTAATTCTGATGCCTTCCTTATCTTCTACACCAAGATTCCTGCCAAGTTGTAAAACTTCTTTTCCAACCATATTTTCTGTAAAATGGTATAAAATCAGATATCAGGGTATTAAAAATATCATATCAAATACCATATACACTTAAAATCTCGCAACATACTTAAACTCTCGCAGTTTTTATAAACTTTTAAATTTATAAGCTTTTTTTTTACCCTAACATAATCAATGCCCTCTTTTGAAATCTCATTTTCTGATTATGAAAAACAGTAACATTTGCAGCATCTTGTTTCCAATAAACCATTACCATATACATCATGTTTTCCAATCTGCTTTCTTTATCAATGCAGCTATTCTTACAAAACCTGGCGTACAAGGACTTACTTTTGCAGTCATCTCGGGTGTCTGTTATCATGCATCGTGCATCATCATTCTCCACAGTATCAAACCAAAACTGAAACAGTCAAAATGTAGTGTTAATGCTACCTTTAAACATCTAAACATGTTGAAATGCATAAATCAACCTATATCTTTCTTCTTTTATCCTCAACTAATAAAGGTTATTGCTTATTCAATAGCCCACAATTATTTTAGCTTTCTTGACCTAATTCCTAGAACATAGTTGTTCGGCATTGGTTAAGGGCGATTTGTACCGAAGTACGAATAAAGCGGGGTCGAAAACATTGAGGACGAAGTACTTCAATTTTCATTCGGAACGTTTTGGTTGGAATTCGTTCACTCTTTCAGCTGACTTCAAACAGAAAGCATCACCCACCCACCCACCCATCCCTTGTATTAAATGGCAAACGCATATGATTAAAAGAATATTTAATTCCAACATTGCAATTTTTTATGTATAGTTTAAGTTGTTTTATTGACAAGTATAATGCCTTTTTCTTATATGATACATCTAGTTTGTTTCATGTGGATGCATTATGAAATTTTCTGCCAGTTTAGTTTCATGTTGCAGGAAAATAATGCGCTGAGAACTGGCTGTACACCATAGGCAAGTGGACTTCACCGATAATCAGGGGCCTGTAGGATTATTAATCTGGAGCCCGACGAATCACTGACTTGCAAATATCTTCCGGTGGATTGGTCATACAATGTAGTCGACGTACATAAACTGTGGTGGCATTATAAAAACTGATAGCGAACAACTGGCGGATATTCAATATATCTATTTGTGTTATCAACAAGTTATATCAACAAGTTATATTTGGTAACAATAGGAACATCTGCTATCGATACAGAAAGACAAACATTCAGGAACGTATTATTATTAATACTGAGCAACTGATAATCAAGTGTATCTAATAATGTCGCAAGCGGAATTTCTAAAGCCGAAGGTTGGAGGTTCATTTAAATCAATGAAGCATTGTCTCGTTATGGCATTATATATATTACTATACTCTCGGGACGAAAAATGCTCATAAATTAAAATTTGTATTTGATAAATCAGAGCAAAATAGTCACGCTTAAGGCGCCTCCGGGTTATACTAACATGATGATTTCCTATGATTTAATATGAATTAATAAACAAATTTACCAGTATAACATTAATTTGGTTTTATCAACAAATATGGTTTTGTTATTTAAATGGGGTCAGGTTTCTGCCCGAAAACTTTTTGGAAACATGATGAAACAGCCAATAAAAGTAATAAGTCCTTAATGATTTGGACTATGTTTTAAAATAGTAGGTCCTGTCTGGTATGGACTCTCATATGGAAATAGAATGTCCTGTCTGGTATGGACAATGATATGAACAAATAAAAAGAAGTCCAGTCTGGTACGGACTCGGATATGAAAAAGTTACGGATATTGAAATATCAAGGGCTATGCTGAATAAGTAAATAAGTTAACTTGATAAAATGAACCTCCAACCTTCGTAAGTTGTCCTCTTGTTGCCAAAATATTCCAAACATGAAATAATGAGTTACTTAACCTGTTTTAACAGATGTTAAGTTCCGAAGGGAACTGATTAAAAATGTATTGAACACAAGTTGTTGTCAATTGTATTCATCCCTACATATTTATACAAGAAAGTCTTAAAATAATGTTTGATAAGCAATCTGAAATAATTATTATTTAAATCTTTTCATGGGTTAAAATGTATGTCCAAATCTTGTCATGGGTCAAAACGTGTGTCCAAATCTTGTCGGGGGTCAAATATGTTCTTGCGCAGTTGCTAATCATTCACCATTAAGCTATTTCTTTCAGCCTTGACCATTCATGAAGATACAGAGTTAGTTAAAAATCTATACGATTCTGAAAATGCTTTCCAATAAATAAATATTTCATATATAAATATATGATATAAATGTAATTTAAACTTAAAGTGTCTTAGAAATGAAGGTAATGTTAACCTTAACAAGAATTTAAGTAGGTCAACCTATCTTTGGTTTGAATGTGAATTACTCATTGAATTGAGGGCTGGCAGTGACTTAAAACAGGTCTTATGAAAAAACGAAATATACTGTACCAAACAGCTAATGTACCAGTAGACAATACCTTTAATGTATGAACTTATTATATGCCAACTTTTACTGTTGAAGACAGGTGATTTGAATGATTTTTTTTAATTTACAGTCGTTATTGACAAGATATTTGTCTCGTTCAGAATGAAATTAATCCGATTTATTGATTGTTATTATTGAGATATTAAAGATATTGTCTACCTGTAGTGTTAGCTGTTTGGTTCAGTATAAAATCAATGAAATAGATGTCAGAAGATTATATCATGCGCATCCGGAAGATAGGGAAATTCCAACACTCGGTAAAACTGTTTTAATCGTAACCTCGGCAGAGCCTCAGTTCCGATAAAAACAATTATACCTCGTGTTGAAATTCCCAATCTTCACTGAATACCCATGACAGATTATTATAGTCTACAACAGTTGTATTATAATATGTGTGCAACTTACTCTGATGAAATCTCTGCTAGAACATTTCCTCCAACCATTTTCATATAACCTTTCTAGTGAACCAGAACCTGTGAATATACAATTATATTTTATTTTTAGTAGTTTTTTATAAGTAATAATCTATTATTGGTTTAAACGAGAAATATGACAAGGTCATGATAGGCCCGGCATGTGTTAAATGATATGCAATGCAAAGAGGAAAGTTTATGCATCTGAAAAAAGTAATTGTTGGGCCTTAAATCTATTAATTTCAGTGAACTGCTATGTGTATCATAACTCAGCCAAAAAATGTTTTCGACTGTGTTTCAATGTGCTGAAATAATTTAAGCACTCATCTTATTATTCTATTCCAGTCACACAAGTATACTGTAGTCCATACATACAGACGGGCAAAGTGATTACAATAGGCCCTATCTAATGTTAGAATCAAACACTGGATACATGTAATATGTAAAGTTCAGTATGTCTCACTACAACCGGTGTTAACCACTCATATAATGATCTGATGTCAGTATTTATTCCTGTACCATGTAAGTACCCCTGACAACACAATCACAATAAACCAAGATAGCTAGTTATAGCTCAATGTGCTAAATACAGAAAATGCTCAGAGCCACAGACAAATCTCCACCAAGAATCACAGGAAGTCATAAATATATTTTTGTGAGTTTCTTTGTATTGATAAATGCACTCCTAATCTTAGTTAACACTTAGAAACCTCAAAACATCACCGTATGTTATGCGGAAGCAGACTTTATTTTCTCATTAAGATCCTTCCGCATAGTTCTGAAATTCAGTTTCAAGCTCCATCTGATATTGTTTATTGTTTAAGGGTCAAGTGTTCACTAACACTGACCATGTGCTAAATTGTATTTTGCAATGTTTTTGAGACAACATGTGCTTTGGTTACAGGTGTAAATACCTGATGTACTTTTGATTGTATTTCTACGGTATATAAGCCTGACGAAGCTCGGAACTTTGCATTTCCACCATCCACTTTTTAAACAAAATTATCACATAAAGTGTGGTGTGGGAATGTTATAAAAGCATAAAATAATATCATAATACACTAGTGTAATAAATATGCAGATGAAGTCCGAATTATTGCTCCGTCTTTTCCGTTCAGCTCCATTACAATTAAGAATAGCAGAAAATGGAAATCGAAGAGGCAGTCCCAATTGCTCGTTGTGGTACGGACAAACCATAGCAACATACGGCAACAATTATTATAAGACAATAATACATGGCAGCTACAGTAACATGTAATAAACAGTATCTGACATTTGTGTCTACTTTTAATATATTGAATTTGTTATCTCGCATTTATAATTTTATCCAACTCATGCAAGATCCTCTACAAACTTCATTCACAAGGAGTATGGCTGCCCATTCTCATTCTATCTGACTGACCATAACAACATCATTGCAGTACAAGTGTACTAGTCTAGAGCTTCCTTTATAAGACTAGTGGTATTAAAACATACGGATGGTTTCCGTAGATATTCAGTCAGAACAATAGACTAAATAGGAGTCGGGTTTCTTTTTGATAGAAAAATCAATTTTGTCAGTCAGTGTAATTAATCATTAGGAGACTAAACAGCTGTTAGAACTTGGTCAATTACATGTTTTCAGTGACAGATGTACAGTATGTGGCAATTTTGAAAGTAAGTTAGTTAGTAATTAAGGAGTAGTGGCAAGTACAGTAAAGTTTGAAGTAACACTATGCCTTAAAGAGACTGGAGACGATCTGGAAGCATTATGGGCGTCAGTCAAAATACGAATACAACCATCATAAATGTGTTTCAGGTTCATATTCAACGTGCATATGCACTAAAATAAGACCCATTATCCGTAAGAGTTAATTATTGTTAGCGAAATAGTTTGGTCTGGGAAACTTGACGACTCGGCTAGTTTTGGTGTATAATCATTAATAGTAATTACATTTGATGCTTTTAGGCTCATACATTTTTGTTTTGTGATAGAAGTACACTTTATCTGAATGATTTGAACAACTGTTAGCGATATATTTCTCATTCCAATTAATATTTATGATTTAGCAACAAAACACAGCCGAATCGTTGAGCTTTACAGACCAACATTTTCATTGATATTAATTAACCAAAAGGTAACATGCGGCTTAATTTAATACATATGCACATTTCATATGACGTACATTATGAAGGTCGTCGTTTGTTTTTTAATTGACACCAATCCGTCTTCTAGATTGCCACACTGACGTACATTATTAAGGTCGTTGTTTGTATTTGAATTGACACCAATTTGTCTTCTAGATTGCTTTCAGTCCCTTTAATGGCTTTGTAAAAAACGTGTTGCCTACAATATACACAAATCACATTTACCTGTGTTGAAAATACCAATATGAGCCAGCAACAAATCTGTGAGTATGATACATTTGTCCAGTCGCAGCGTGTGTTTACTCTCGTTGGACAGCAATGTGCACACGTTGATAACAAAGTCCACCTCGTTCGGCAGGCCCGACAACAGCGCTTTCTCAAGCTTGTCGTAGTCACTGAACTTGGCATACACTGTCGACAGTCCATAGCCAGGTCGCAAAGTTTCTGAGGAAAATGTTTTAAAGGGGTTGATGCACTATTTTCAAACAATGTTTATTTCAACGGGCTCTGAAAAACTCGAAAAACTCTGAACGAATTATCAAAATGCCATGAAAAATAAAGGAGATATGACCTATTGAAAATTTGCAAAGAACATAAATGGAGACGGCCATCTTTGAATGATGACGTCATCGCGCCGTTTTACCATATATGGCATATTGACAAAATGTATTTTAAAGCAAAGAAAACTACTGCAAATTGATTAAAAATAAATATAAAGATGTAAAATGTATACATTTTAGTATTATTTTTCATTTGCAGTGATTTTTTTTGCTTTAAAATACATTTTATCTATATGCCATATATGGTAAAACGGCGTGATGACGTCATCATTCAAAGATGGCCGACTCCATTTATGTTCTTTGCAAATTTTCAATAGGTCATATCTCCTTTATTTTTCATGACATTTTGATAATTCCTTCAGCTTTTTTCAAGTTTTTCAGAGCCCTTTAAGATAAATTGTGTTTAACTATGGTCACAGCTCATTGGGACATTTTACTTTCTTTTTTTGTTCTTTATTTGTGATATTGTGAAATTCTATTTTATCACATAAAACAAAGGATACACGTTGATGATATAACGTGAAAGTTTATCGATATTATTAAAGACAGCCCAAGTTAAATTGTCCGTTCCTGTTACAAATAATAGGACAATTTAAAGGGAAATAGTGCATCAACCCCTTTAAAATGAAATCGG
This sequence comes from Cyrtodaria siliqua, assembly GCA_037043455.1. Lineage (NCBI taxonomy): Eukaryota > Metazoa > Mollusca > Bivalvia > Adapedonta > Hiatellidae > Cyrtodaria > Cyrtodaria siliqua. The sequence continues at coordinate 58,980 of JAWPHD010007287.1, forward strand.
CGAGTAAGAATACCCCTCCATCTAGTCTTGGGTGATGAACAACACATACGGACATACAGTTTTATATATTTGTAAGTAAACAATGGTAACCAAACTGCAAGATTACAACTCCATAAACTAAATTTGGCCAACCAAATTACAAAATATATAATTCATGACTAAACAGGCGAAAAAGTAACACTAAGATGGTACTGTATTTCTGTCTAAATTATTTGTTTATTTATTTGTTATTTAATGTATAACAATTTTGAAGAAAATGGAAAGTAAGTAGCAACATTTGGGCTGTTTTTGTTAATTAAGATCTATAGAATGTTGAACTGTACGTAGAAAAGTGACATTTCTGAGAAATAAGAAAACAGAGCTAAACATAAATGAGTTACTTACAACTCTTGCTTCTACAGCAGTTCCCCGGCTCCCCACCCACACCACCCAAATCAGAGAAATAAGTAACAACAAATAAACTCATTTACCAGCAATTTCGTGTTGATTATAGTTATACACGAGTGGTACACTGTACTGTGGTCCACAAAGCTTCTTCCTGATGGGACCTTCATCATCGCGTCGGGAGTCTATAGTCTTGGGATCCTCGCCCAGAAAATGGATTTGTTCATAGATGTGCAGGAATCTGGTGGTATTTAAAAACAAGGCTTTTCTTAATTATTATCAAATTGACACTCCGGTTTGCCTGGTTTTAGGTTAAATAACAATAATTAAGAGAAATGTTACTAGTTAATTTATTATATAAATTACCCGCACCTGATATACCAGTAACTTACAATCACGAAACATAACTATAAACTCAATTATTATAGATAATCACCTAACATAACTATAGACTCACCTAATATAGATAATCACTTTATGCAGAATGCAGGTGGTCTCTTATTGAGGGGGGGGGGGGGGGGGGGGTAGTTAATTTATTATATAAATTACCCGCACCTGATATACCAGTAACTTACAATCACGAAACATAACTATAAACTCAATTATTATAGATAATCACCTAACATAACTATAGACTCACCTAATATAGATAATCACTTTATGCAGAATGCAGGTGGTCTCTTATTGGGGGGGGGGTGCAAAAAAAACACAACAGAAACTTAAACCCCTGACCCATGCTAACAATTTAAACAAGAAGCCCTAGTTCTAATTTGGTATGGTCAACGAGGGACTCGAGATACAACAGTTGTTTAAATAGGTTTTGACTGCCTGTAGAGGGGCTGTTTATGCTGGCAGTCAAAAACCCATTTATATATAATGGTTGTGCCTCGAGTCCCTAAACAACCATACTAAATTAGACCTAGGGGTTGTTTTTAGTAACAAGAGCTGTCGGAGAACAGCGCAGCTCGACTATTCAATTTTTCGGAGAATAATAAATTTATAGCTAGTATATACCATCAGAAAACAAGGCTACAACAATGTGGGGTGGGGTTGGGAGCACAACATAACTATGTGTAAGAATTGACCAAAACTACACAGAAATATGTAAAAAAAATATTTAAAAAAAAAATATATCGAGTTTTGAGTGGGGTGCAGGGTGGGGGTGGGAGAGAGGCGGGGGTGGATGGTGGGGGGAGTGGGGGTGTTGAGAGGAACATATATGTGTAAGAAGCTATGTAATAATTCACCAAAACAACACAAAAATATGAAGATTTTTTTTTTTTAAAAATCGAGTTTGAGTGGGATGGGGTAGGGGGCAACATATATGTGTAATAATTGACAAAAGTAACACAGAAATATGTAAACAAAAAAATAGTTTCAAGTGGGGGTGGGGGATGGGGGGTGGGGGAGAGCTGGGGGAGAGCTGGGGGAGAGGGTGCAACATATATGTGTAAGAATTGACTAAAACAACAAAGAAATATGTAAAAAAAAAAAAAGTTTCAAGTGTGGGGGGGGGGGGGGGGGGGGGGGGGAGAGGGGGGAGTGGGTTGGAAGGGGGAGGGGGGGTGGCAACACATGTGTGTAAGAATTGCTAAAACAACAAAGAAATATGTAAACAAAAACAAAAACAAAGTTCCAAGTGTGGGGCGGGATGGGAGGATGGGCTGAGGGGGGGTTAAAACATTAAGTGTCAGAATTGATAAAAGCAACACAGAAATATGTAAAAACAAAACAAAAACAAAGTTCCAAGTGTGGGGGGGGGGATGGGGGGATGGGGTGAGGGGGTGTTAAAACATATAAGTGTCAGAATTGTTAAAAGCAACACAGAAATATGTAAAAAAAAAAATCAAGTGGGGGGGGGGGGGGGGGGGGGGGGGGGGGGGGCAAGCGGGGAGGGTTGCAACATACATGTATAAGAACTGACAAAAGCAGGGATGGGGGTGGGGAGGTGATGGGGTGAGAGGCGTGGGGGTGGGGTGGTGGATGCAGGGAGGGTTGCAACATATATGTGTAAGAATTGACAAAAGCAACACAGAAATATGTAAAAAAAAAAAAAAAAAATTCAAGTGTGGGGCGTGGTGGGTGTGGTGATGGGGTGAGAGGCGGGGATGGGGGGGGAGGGGGCGGGGAGGGTTGCAACATATATGTGTAAGAATTGACAAAAGCAACACAGAAATATGTAAAAAAAAAAAAAAAATCAAGTGTGGGGCGTAGTGGGTGGTGTGATGGGGTAAGAGGCGGGGGGGCGGGGCTTGGGGGCGGGCGTGGGGGGTGGCGTTGCAACATATATGTGTAGGAATTGACAAAACCAACTCAGAAATATGTAAAAAAAAAAAAAAAAAAAAAAGTGGGGGCGAGGTAGAGGGGGAGGGGGGTGGGGGGGATGGGAGAGGAGGGAGCCCATGCCCCAATATGGGTGAAGTAATAAGATGCATAATGCTATAACAAATCCCAAACCAAAATTATAGATATATACATGCTTACATGCAAACCTAGATCTGCCTTTATTGCACATTTTATGGGCCATCACAATTTGGGTTCCATGGGAGCCCAGAATTTGCAAAAGACAAAATTACTTATCCAACCCTTTACAACATACTGTAAGGGAACCAATTCCAAAATTTAGTTCAGCTAGGACAAGAAATGTAAGAGATATAGACCTGTAAACACAGCTTACACACAAAATTTGATGTGAAACAGACACATTTTAAGGGCTATCAGAATTTGGGTTCCATGGGAGCCCAGGGGTTACAGGAACCAAAATTACTTAAGCAGCCCTTAAGATAATGCTATAAGGAAGCTAATGGCCAAATTTGGTTGAGCTAGGGTCAGAATTGTAAGAGATATAGACTTGTAAACACAGCTTACACGCAAAATTTGATGTGAAATGGGACACATTTTATGGGCTATCATAATTTGGGTTCCATGGGAGCCCATGGGTTACAGGAACCAAAATTGCTTACGCAGTCATTAAGATAATGCTATAAGGAAGCCCATGGCCAAATTTGGTTGTGCTAGGATAAGAAATGTAAGAGATATAGACTTGTAAACACAGCTTACACGCAAACCTGAATGTGGGACGCCGACGCCAACGCCGACGCCGACGCCGACGCCGACGCCGACCCCGGGGTGATTACATAAGCTCTCTTATTCTTCGAATAGTCGAGCTAAAAACAGATGTCTCTCCTACAGGAGAAAGGGTCATCGCTGAAATCCACCCAGGAGTTCAGAAGAGACTAGTCTGGACAATGTTTGTGTATTAAAACCTTTAAAAGGCCATAAATCTGCCAAAAATCATTCACCTGGAACACGGAGATGTCAAACACAACTAGGCTTGATACTGATCATCTTTGCCAAGTTTTGCTGAAATCCGGCCAGGAGTTCAGCATAACTAGTCCAGACAAAGTTTGTGTTGTAGAACTTTTAAAGGGCCACAACTCAGCCAAAAAATCATTCAACCAGAGTATGGTGATGACACGCACAACTAGGCTTGATACTGATCATCCTTGCCAAGTTTTGTTGAAATGTGGCAAGGGATTTAGCAGAACTAGTCCATTCAAATTATGTGCATTACCTTTGAAGGGCCATAAATCCACCATAAATCATTCAACTGGAACATGGAGATGATATGCACAACTAGGCTTGATACTGATCATCCTTGCCAACATTCGTTGAAATGTGGCCAGAGGTTCAGCAGAACTAGTCCGGACAAAGTTTGTGTAGTAAAACCTTTAAAGGGACATAACTCTGCCAAAAATCTTTCAACCAGAACACGGTGATGATGTGCACAACTAGGCTTGGTGCTAATCATCCCTGCAAGGTTTCGCTGAAATGTGGCCAGGAGTTCAGGATAACTAGTCCGGACAAAGTATGTGTAGTAAAACCTTTAAAGGGCCACAACTCGCCAAAAATCATTCAACCGGAATATGGTGAAGATATGCACAACTAGGCTTGATACTGATCATCCTCGCCAAGTTTCTCAGAAATTCGGCCCGAGGTTCAGCAGAACTAGTCCATACAAATTATGTGTATTAAAATCTTTAAAGGTCCATAATCTTTGCCAAAAACCATTAAACCATAAACCGGAACAACGTGACGATATGCACTATTAGGCTGGGTATTGATCATCCCTGCAAACTTTTGCTGATATGAAAGCCCTATCATAGCAATCTGGTAAAGATCGGATGTGAAACATGAAGGTGCTCAAGTGTTGACATTAAAAGTTAACACATTTTTCATAATTCAAGGGCCATAACTTCGGTGTTACTTGTCCAATCTTGCTGGTTTTCGAACTCATCCAAGCTTTCATTGATATTAAAAATCTGGTAAAGTTTGGTAAAGATCAGATGAAAAATGGAGGTGCTAGAGTGTTGACAAGACAAAATATAGCAACTTTCGTTAATTCAAGGGCAACAACTCCGGTGTACAGTTACTGGTCAGATCTGGCTGGTTTCCGAACTCATCCAAGCTTTCATTGATATAAATAAACTGGCAAAGTTTTGTAAAGATCAAAAATAAAATGAAGGTGCTAGAGTGTAAACAAGGCTTAACCAGGTATTTTTCAGCAAAACAAGGGCCATTACTCTGGTGTTACTAATCCAATCTGGCTGGTTTTCAAACTCATTTGAGCTTTCATTGATATAAATACACTGGCTAAGTTTCGTAAAGATCAAATATAAAATGAAGGTTCTAGAGTGTAAACAAGGCATAATATGGCATTTTTCAGAAAAACAAGGGCCACAACTCTGGTGTTACTAATCTGATCGGGCTGGTTTTCGAACTCATCCGAGCTTTCATTGATATAAAGACACTGGTTAAGTAAAGATCCAATTAATAATGAAGCCCCTATCGCGTAAACAAGACAAAAGTTAACGGACGGACTAGGGACAACTCGCAATCGCATAAGCTCTGCTGGCATTCAGCCAGCAGAGCTAAAAACAGTCATGTGATTGTCGCGTGATAAACAAGTTCGGCTTTTTTTTTACTAAATAGTTACCTTGTAGTGGAAACTGATGCAAAATGTTGTCAAAAGAAAGTAATGAGATACTTTGTCTCGTTTTCCAAATAAGATTGTTACTAACTTATTGACACTTATACTCAACATCGCCAGCAGGGGAATGATATATTTAGAATAGATTAGTTAGGTTATTGCTAAATTCATCTCGTTTCAGTATGATTTAAATTGTTTTTTTCCGGATTTGATTAGGCCCCCTATATGAAGAAGAAAAAATAGTGGTCGCATATTGATCATAAAAACGGTCTTTTGGTATGAAATTATGTGGTTGTTGGTCGCGTTAAAACAGGTGGTCGCTTACTGCAGTATAAATTAACAGCAAACATCGTCGGGAGGACCTCAAAGTGGTTGTTACAGCAGGTGGGCGCTTACCAAGTTTGACTGTATAGATAATCATGAAACATAAATATAGACTCACCTAATATAGATAACCACCAAACATAAATATAGACTCACCTGATATAGATAATCACCAAACATGAATATAGATAATCACCAAACATAAATATAGACTCAGCTAATATAAATAATCACCGAACATAAATATAGACTCACCTGATATAGATAATCACCAAACATAAATATAGACTCACCTGATATAGATAACCACCAAACATAAATATAGACTCACCTGATATAGATAATCATCAAACATAAATATAGACTCACCATGACCAAACATGAATATAGATAATCACCAAACATAAATATAGACTCAGCTAATATAGATAATCACTAAACATAAATATAGACTCACCTAATATAGATATGTTTAAGGGCTTCATCAGCATTGAGACAGGCTTTTGGCAGTTTAAATTCATCAAATATGTCCTCCCACCCATGGTTTTCTGTCACCTGCAAAGGTAATGTCAATGGTTGGGAGAATTTCCAGTATTTCTAGATCAACCAACAACATGTACTAAATTATACTTTGTCAAACTTCATCAAATAAATATACTGACCCAGTGGAAAAATACTCTGTTATAAATGATGAACACTATATAAAATTATGTAAATATATACCTGTATCCATTTCTTTTATCACTTTTATCAAAACGCTGTATAATTCAGTAAGCCACTACAGCCTGTATTTCAATCACTACCTGTGTGGATCATGCAGTGTTACTGATAAAATGAAAAACATCCTGGTATCAAAACTCTTCAAACACTGTTCAAAACAAACCAGATTATTGGTTATGTAAAACAAAGATGTATATAGCTGTTTTGTTGCATTAAACAGTGGTTTGAACACACAACAAAGTAACAGATAAATCCATTACTTTACCCGAATGACGATCCATCATTGCATCTAGGTGCTTTCAGTCATTATCATTTGTACAATTAACACTAAATTAAACTTAACCTCAACAGACAACACCCGATTTGTTCAATAAAACCAAGACCGTAAACATGTTTAGAAATATTTCAATTAAATTATTGTTCAACGTCACACTGAGTAAGGTTATTTCGAGCAGCCTAAGAGACAGGGAAAGGATACCTAGGAATCCGAGAACTGTGCCCAATTCTTATTATCAAATAAAATTCCTTTGATACTCTGTGGATCAACTCCGATACATGGGACCACCTAGTTTATTGATGCTCCATCCGAAGGAAAATACTTAGGGAAGTGACTTGCCTAACAACACTGAAGTAACCAATGTGTGTATAAGTGTTTATTTATCCTCGCTGTATGGCACAGGGCATTCTAGCAAGAATATACCTTGGTTTAAAGTCTCATCAAAAGGACTGGAATGGTTGGAAATATTTTTAAATATTTTGATAATTAACTTAAATTCAGTCGTGGTTGTGACAGAATGCGCGATCCCTTGGTTACTATGGTAAGCCGATATGATAACCATTACACCAAGGCTCTTTAACCGATAAAAAATTCAAAATAATAGCTTCATATAAGAACATAAGCTAAACCTTTACCCGACTGTCATTAAACCCAACTGTTATTAAACTATACTATACTTCTCTTTATAATCAAGATACATTTACATAAATTAACTTTTAATACACATAATTACATACAAACTATTTGTAATTTGAATTTCAGTGAATAATTTATTTCTTTGAATTAAAATGTGTATACCTAAATAAGCTTGCAAAACCTCACATCAAACTTGATCACAGCAAACTTGTCATTACTTGAAGAGCCAGTAAGTGACTATATTAATAATTCAAAGTTAAGCAAAAATGTACACAATTTCACTTGTTTTTTCACGTCATACACATCATTCATAATTAATTATTTTGTATCATATTATATTGATCAGTTGTAAAAGTAATCATTCACAAAAGTAAAATAGTATAAAACCAGTCTAATATTCCTTTAAATAGATCTGTAATTATTGAAACAACCAAGAAAATGATCCCTGACAATTGTCGAACCCAACAAACACAATAAAATGGCAGACTTGATTTAATGTAGTCAATTTATGGACAAGAAATATAAAACACACGATTTCTAATGCCCCTGGCACAGAATATAGTGCCACTCGACACTGTAAATATTTAAGAGTGTGCCGACGACCAGAGGTGATCTTAATAAGCTTGACAAAAAGTAAATCACAAGGTTGTTAAAGCTGGCACACAATGCTTAATGGATCCGAGAGAAACACACAGATGCAGTTTTGTCCATGACCTACATGTATTTGTACCGAAAATTGGGCGATATTTATATATTTCCAAGGAAGTACATGTAGGCTACAGCTATAAAAACAAGAGGTCAATGACCTTGAAGCTCTACTGATTGATTTTGATTTCAGGAAGAAGTCGCTACAGACTTGTTTTTGAAAAATTATTTTTAGCCGTGGCGGCCATCTTGAATTTCCGGCCGACCTGATATTTTGCTAGGATCAATTAGACATCAAGAGCAACATTCCTGTGAAGTTCATGAAAATCCGTCAAGTAGTTTCAGAGGAGTAGTCGCTACAAGTTTTCATTATATAATTCTATGTAAACAAAGATGGCCGCGGACAGCCATGTTTAACATCTAATCAAAATGATTTTTGACAAGGACCAACATCATGTAATGCTGATCATTTTAGAAAAAGTCCCATATCAATATCACTTATAGTTTTCAAGAAGTAGTCGCTACAAACTTGCATTTTGAAAATCTATTTTTAGCCATGGCGGCCATCTTGAATTTCCGGCCGACCTGAAATTTTGCTAGGATCAATTAGACATCAAGAGCAACAGTTCTGTGAAGTTTCATGAAAATCCGTCAAGTAGTTTCAGAGGAGTAGTCGCTACAAGTTTTCATTATATAACTCTATGTAAACAAAGATGGCCACTGGCAGCCATGTTTAATGTTAAATCAAAATAATGTTCGACTCGGATAACCATCATGTCATGCTGATCATTTAGAAAAAGTCCCATATCAATATCACTTATAGTTTTCAAGAAGTAGTCGCTACAAACTTGTATTTTGAAAATCTATTTTTAGCCATGGCGGCCATCTTGAATTTCCCGCCGACCTGAAATTTTGCTAGGATCAATTAGACATTAAGAGCAACATTCCTGTAAAGTTTCATGAAAATCCGCCAAGTAGTTTCAGAGAAGTAGTCGCTACAAGTTTTTACTATATAACTCTATGTAAACAAAGATGGCCGCTGGCAGCCACGTTTAACGTCGAATCAAAACGATTTTTGATAAGGACCAACATCATGTCATGCTGATCATTTTAGAAAAAGTCCCATATCAATATCACTTATAGTTTTCAAGAAGTAGTCGCTACAAACTTGTATTTTGAAAATTTATTTTTAGCCGTGGCGGCCATCTTGAATTTCCGGCCGACCTGAAATTTTGCTAGGATCATTTAGACATCAAGAGCAACATTCCTGTGAAGTTTCATGAAAATCCGTCAAGTAGTTTCAGAGGAGTAGTCGCTACAAGTTTTCATTATATAACACTATGTAAACAAAGATGGCCGCTGGCAGCCACGTTTAACGTCAAATCAAAACGATTTTCGACAAGGACCAACATCATGTCATGCTGATCATTTTAGAAAAAGTCCCATATCAATATCACTTATAGTTTTCAAGAAGTAGTCGCTACAAACTTGAATTTAAAAAATCTATTTTAAGCTTTGGCGGCCATCTTTGATTTCACATCAACATGAATTTTTGCTAGGATCAACTAGACTTCATGGGCAACATTTCTGTAAAGTTTTATGAATATCCATCCAGTAGTTTCAGAGGAGTAGTCGCTACAAATAAAAGTTAACGGACGGACGGACAGACAGACGGACGGACGGACAGACAGACGGACGACGGACGCCGCACCACGGCATAAGCTCTGCTGATCTCTGATCAGTAGAGCTAAAAATTGGGACACCATGGATGTGAACTGTTTTCGACCAAAGTATGTGAAATTGATGTACAAGGTGGCACCTCATGTCAGGTTATTGATGATGGTTGAATAGTGTTTTACATCATTTTTCAGCACACGTTAGGCTATATATGACGAATTTTTAAAGTGGTGGAGGCAGACACCCACTTTTTCCTGTGTAAAACAAGTACAGTATACATCCTGCCATCTGTAACAGTAGACACTATCTCACTTCAAGTTGAGCTCCTTGGTCACTGATTTGTTTTATTTGTATGGTGTTTTATGTCATTTTCAACACATGTAAGGTTATATATATGACAATCAAATTTTTTTGTTTGTTGTAGAGGCAGACAACCAACTTTTTCTGGGTAGAGCCAGTACTGTACACCTCTCGCAATCCATAAGAGTCGTCACTTCCTAACTTACAAGTCGAGCTCCCTATGGGATTCAAACCCGCAGCAATGAAAGGCGAGGTTTATAAAGAAACATCCCCTCGACCATTGAGACGCTGATCAAAGAAGGCAAGATGTTCAATGAAATAAGTATTATTTACATGCAGACGTAAAAATGAGCCGACTACATTTTATAATCACAATGAAGACTTGGCCTTGAACGGTTGTTTTTGTATGTAAAACTAAACTTGAAACTATCAAGGATCTGTATACCACAGCCTAAAACTAATGCCTCTGTATTTCATAGACAGTAATAGTCAACGACTTTCTCAAACTACATAGTTCATACAGAATAATGATGTTAACTGGATTTTTATCCCCAGATAGCTGACCTCGACGACTGCCTGATTGTCTGATTGTCGCAGTATTGGATTTTAGCTGAATTGTGTAGAGGCAAGTGTCACCATTATGTTTGCCTAGACTAGTGTAAACTGAGATGAAATGATACCAAATACAATCTTTGTGACAGAATAGACGTGCCCAAATCTGTTCATGTGGCAAGCCATCATGTTTAACAACCTATTCATACAAAATATATTTTTTGTCTTGGTCATTATTGATTTTTTTTATTATAGTTTTCAAGTATCTTCTATATCTCAAGTTGAGTTAAAGTTGTAAAGAGTGACTGTGAACTTGCATTTCAATTGAATCAACATCAAAGGACAATATAGCATGAACATGGGTATGGTTGGCTTTAAAAAAAAAATGTTGAGTAGCTGACCTGTGGTCATGTTTATTTTTTCTATCAACTAAAATTAAACAATAAATCTATATCTGACATATAAACCTAAGAGCCTCAGTGTCTGAGAGGGTAACTGCATGGTAATGACGCCGCATTTCAAACCTTCTTGCCCCTCACCACTGCGTGTCTCGAACCCACCACTGCGGGTCTCGAAACCCACAGGTAGCTGGACTTGTACGGGAGAAATGTCAATTCTTACTGATGGTGGGAAGTATATAGTACTGGTTCTAGCCAGCAATAAGTGGATGGTCTGCCTCCATCACTTAAAATCGACCATCATAATTGTACAGCCTAAAATATGCTGAAAAATTATGTCAAACACCATTCAATCATTCTGAAGTACATGTATAACAGGTAATGAATGTACTGTCAACAACAGAATGTATATTACTGGTATATTAAAAGTATATTATTTCTACAATGATAATTAATGTGGGCTATAAACTATAAATAACCATATTTAAAGGAAAATTATCACAAAAAATACAAGAAAAAATCCTATATTCTAATTTATGCAATCCACATAACACACAAAGGCATGATCTGATCGTTCATCATAAAACAAAATTGAGTCTTTGACAGTTGAACAGTATAAAGGTATGTTATAGGTATGTAATCCAGACTGAATGTAGTTCAGGTATTGAAATTAATACACTTTTCCATAAGTTTTTATTAGCATGTTCTACAATCCTTTAAGACAATAATAAGTGACTTCTTATACTAAGTGGTTTTTTATTCATTTTTTGGGGGTTTAATGTAATTTTTCAGCACATTTTAGGCTACATATCACAGCAGTTTTTTAGTGCTGAAGGCCAAACACCCATTTATCACTGGGTAGAACCGGTACTGCATAAAATTCTCCCAAACCAGTACTGTATACCTCCTGCCATCCCTAAAAATCTTTCTTACAAGTCAAGCTGCAAGTCAAGCTCCTGGAGGGATTCGAACCCGCAGTGGTGGGAGGCGAGAATCTTTCAATTGAATCAAATGTTGTTTAACGGCTCATCAACACAGTATAGGTTATTAAGAGCCGCCCTAAAGAGAGGGGCAGGATACATAGGAATCCGGGAACCGTGCCCTACTCTTATTATCGAATAGATTCCTATGGTTCTTTAACATGCTCGAAGGACAGACCGATACACGGAACCGCCCAGTTTACGTCCCCATCCGACGGACGAGGCTAAGGGGAAGTGTCTTGCCCAAGAACACACCGAAGAAACTCAGTGGCACCACAGAGGATTGAACCCAAGAAGCTTTCAAACACAGTGTCTTTCCCCTCTTGGCAATGGTGTTCTAAGTAATCACAGCTTTTCATTACTCTATGTGATAACAGATTTTCATTATTCTAAGTGATAACAAAATTTCTTTATTCTAAGTAATGAAAATCTAAGTGATAACAGTTTGTCATTATTCTAAGTGATTGACAGTGGTGTCATTAAGAGGCGGTAGGCAGGGATTTCCCCCCTACTACTTTGACTGGTTTACCCAGCTACTATGAATTCTTTTACTAGTATCGATCAAAATACATGGCTACTCTGCTTTGTGGGCCGTAACTTACTTACAAAGTAACTCTAGACGCCACTGTGGCACACATTCACACTTACATGTAAGTAGCAACAAACTCTTTATAAATGTGTCTTCTTTTCTTTTATTTAAGCAAATATATATATATATGCATGTATCTTTTTATAATTTATAAAAAATAAAATCGCATTATAATTCAGTAACTGTTGTAACAGCTCAGATAAGCTGAGATTCTGAGTATTTTACTCATATTTGTTTAACAAAACCCCTCAGTTTTTTAAAATTGTGAGTATCATTTACTCATCAACTTACTACAAAAATGCATCACTTTTAAAAATCATGAGTATTTACTATTATATTTGTATGTATTGTCCTGAAGAACAGTTTATTCCAAATTTAGATGAAACTTGTTCCAATCATGTTCTAATATTAAGGTCATCATGCACTGTTTCTTTTGTTTTTACTTAACTTCCATTTAATCTGAATAGTAAATAGTAGTTTCTTTTAAAATGTATTAATTCACATCCATTTTGAAAACATGAAATATTTAAAGCAAGTGTTTACTCTGAAACAGTTCCTTGTTACTCATTCATTTTGAATCTGATGAGTAAATACTCATTGTCGTCAAAAATTATCTACAGCTCTGGTAACATGATCTTTTTGTTCAAATAAGAGGGACAAAAACATTGTAAACACTTCCATTTAATACATCAACAATGCCTTCCTGCCAGTGGATCATCACCAGGGTAAAATCAATAAAAAACACCCAGCCATTTCTCCAACATGATCAAATCAATGCAAGATAATATTTCTGACATTAACTAAGCAGCATGATTTAGTGTTTTTTTCCACTGAACAAGAAAATTCATGATTATGTTTTTTAGTTTTCAGTAAAATCCATTTGTATAGGTATACATGTGCATGTAGCTTGAAGAGTGTAGGGCTATCAGTGACTTCAGAAACAAAAGTAATGAAAACAAAATCGTAATAAATGAACATAAAAAGTAGGTCAATCTCAGTCATAGTGACATACCTTCTGGTTGGAAAGTAAATAGTACTTTTTAAAATTTAAAAAAATGGCTGAGTGATATCTGGTGCCTCAAGAGGTTAATAAATAGTTAAAATAGTCTGAAACGCGTAGAACAATTTTATTTATATCTTCAATAAAATAATCTTCAATAAAAATTAACCCTTATATATACATGTAATAGCTTTCAGGGTTTACAATGTTTGGCTGCTGATCAGTCATTTTCCCCAAAACTCCCTTTTGTCACATAAATGGAATGGTCTTAATTCAAAGAAAGAACAGTCCATTATATATATGTAGTAGGTTAAAGGTTAAAAATTATATTATTATTACTCATCTGGATGTACATGAACTTCATGAAGTGTGTAAGGCTAAGGGTGAATTAGAAATGGATGAACATGCGGCTGGGTGATCCAGCCTAGAAAATAAACAAAAAAATGTGGCGATATCTGTCAGTTGAAAAACAAGAGGTCAATGACCTTGAAGCTCTACTGATTGATTTTTAGCCGTGGCGGCCATCTTGAATTTCCGGCCGACCTGAAATTTTGCTAGAATCAATTAGACATCAAGAGCAACATTCCTCTGAAGTTTCATGAAAATCCGTCAAGTAGTTTCAGAGGAGTAGTCGCTACAAGTTTTCATTATATAACTCTATGTAAACAAAGATGGCCACTGACAGCCATGTTTAACATCGAATCAAAACGATTTTTGACAAGGACCAACATCATGTCATGCTGATCATTTTAGAAAAAGTCCCATATCAATATCACTTAGAGTTTTCAAGAAGTAGTCGCTACAAACTTGTTTTTTAAAAACCTATTTTTAGATTTGGCGGCCATCTTGGATTTCACATCAACATGAATTTTTGCTAGAATCAACTAGACTTCATGGGTAACATTTCTGTAAAGTTTCATGAATATCCATTCAGTAGTTTCAGAGGAGTAGTCGCTACAAAAAAAAGTTTACGGACAGACAGACGGACGACGGACGCCGCACCACGGCATAAGCTCTGCTGATCTCTGATCAGTTGAGCTAAAAACCAGAAAAATGATAATGAACTTGTTTTTTTATCACTTTTACATGAAGTGCGGGGACAAATAAATTTGGCAAAATTCGTCAATTTTTAAAGTTACTTGATCCAAGTGGCCAAAAAAAGTTAATGTCAAACCATGCACTATATGCCCTCCTCCCTCCACTATCATGGTTTGGTGGATAAAAAGTATCTACTGTCACCTTATGCACAAGAAGCCATTGGACATATCGGTATCATGGAAAATATTTTGACTGCTCCAAATTTACACTATTAACAGTGTGTGCATTGTAAAATGTCCAGACTTTTCAGTTCTAAGCACTCTGCTCAGCATGTTTCCCCTTATATACATGGTACCAGTAAAAGGATCCATTCCCATTGCAAAAAATATATTATTTTTTCCTAATTCTGGTATGAACAATTTCCAATTGAATATATTATTTTTTCCTAATTCTGGTATGAACAATTTCCAATTGAAAGCAATTTAAATTTTAAAATAAAAATATAAACAAATTTGTTGCCAGAAGCTTCTCTTTTAAAGATCATCAATTGTCATTAGACTGATGTACTGTGCTTGTATTTATTGGTAATATGTTTAAAGAAACAAAACCGCTTATCAAAACTCTATCCTGTTGTTCCGGTCATATAATAATGTATATGTACCGATTAAAAGTATTGGGTTTTTTTACGGTTTCTTAAAATACCCGTTATTGAATATACGTAAAATGGGTTGGTAAATTATTTTAAGTCCAATATGTAATGTTGTATATTGATTACTGATTTTTTTTTTCTTAACAGAATCACACCAAACCTGAAGAAGGCAATAAATTCATAGGTTACAGTATTTCAAATAAAATATTCATGCCAAACAATTATTCATAAATGAACACCACAAAACTCACTGCAACACAGAAGTGCCATTCCATGCATTTCAAAGCCAACATTAAAAATTTATTAACATCTCTCAGTCTGAACATATGGTATTTGGCAAGAAACCAAAATATTAAGTATTTTTGTATGAATAGATTGGAGCAATCTACAACAAGTTTAGCTTGAACAACAGGACTATTACAATAATGAACAAAACTGTTCTGAATTGCTTTGATGCAATTGGCATTTTTAATACTTGCTTTATATTACAAAGGTACCATCTAGAAGACATGTAGCAAGTAGAACTTTACTGTAATGTTGCAACAACAATACATATTAAGGCCTAAAAAAATATATGTGTGTTTCCGGTTTCTCGACGACCCTACTTTTTCACCGCCGACCCTAAATATTTTTAGCGTGATGAAAGAAAAAAAAAAGAAAAAAGAAAGATATAACAATCAAACAACAAATATTTTTATTCAAATGATAATTTTATTAGCATCATTTTAACATGAATTCATAGTTTATTGAATTGAATTGGGTTTTAAGGCGCACCAACACATGAAAAGGTTATATGGCGCCTAACAGGCATGAACATGCCAGGCTCATATTCCATGTACATCGAGATAAAATATGGAAAATGGGCCTAGAACATTCTCACCCTGAACTGCAGAGTTGCTGCAAATTCTATCGTAGAAACTCCATTTACGCTGGAGCCATAGTTTAAACTTAACAAGTGTCAAACAGTTTGTATCCTGATGAGACACAGAGTTGTTAAGCATCTAATCTGGATCCAAACTGTTTGCAAAGGTTATCAAGAAGTTGCCTTAGTACAAAAATGGCATAATATATGCGAACAATATATCTAAAAAAAAGATCTAAAAAAAAAACTTTTTCCTACATACCTACCCTAACTTTTTGACAGGGTGAAACCAGAAACACACACATTTTTTAGGCCTAAGGGAACACACGGCAACCTTGAAGTGTGTATCCAGTGTATCCAACACTGAAACTAGCATCTCAATTTATTTATCCAGTAGCATTTGACTTTAAACCTGCTAGCATGTATAAATAAATAATTTCGAGTTTCCTTGTTTTAATCTTATTCTACCGTACGTTTAAATATTATAGGTGTAATATAATCTACAGTTAATACTATGCAAAAACTTTTCCTTGAACTATTCTTATAATGAATATTAATGATTGAACAAATGCAAGTTACATGGATGTAGAAAAACTAATGGGACACTGTGACTTTTTCAAAAATCAAGTTTGCTGCATCCCTTTAAAAGCCTAACATGTAAATAGATAAAAAATAAATTTCAATTCATTATCTGAAAAAGATGTGTTTCAGGTTCGAAAATAGTTCAGCGTAAGTTACGTAAGCCATTTATGGCGTAGCCGCACCACGATCCCTTAACTTTGAAACCGACATGCCGCGATCCCTTAAAAGCGGGACAAAACATTCATTTCCCAGTGTAACCAAATAACGCCTTGAGGTATAAACTCCTGACAAACATACGTCCTTAGCTCCAGATTGGAGTGTTTTCATAAGGATTAGAGGGGCAGAGGTGTTAATTACCTCAGCGAGAAGGGTCTAATTCAAGAATTCAACCATGACCTGTAAAATTGTTATGTCATCAAATGTGAAAATAATTTACTTATAAAGTTATATTTTAATGTAGCACTGAATTAACGTGCCTCCATCCATTTTATCGCGATTGTAAATAAGATGAGAAAATACTCACAAACGCAAAAATATTCGATAATCACATAAAATATAAGAATCTCGGGGTTGCAGATTATAATTTAGGTTACTTCCAGTTTTGAATTTGCTTCCGTGTTTCTAACTAAACCGATTAATTATGAATAAAGACAGCCATTTATAACATTTAAACTTATAACCGTTTCCTACCAGTTTTTTTCGAAAACGCTAACGACTTCATGCAGTAAACATGACTTAGATGTTAAGATATTATAAGACAGTGTCAGCGTAAAAAGTTGATGTAAATCCGAGAAGTCCTTATTTCGGATGCCAAAAAACACACACGACACTTTGCGTTTTCAAGTTGTTGTTTTTTAATGTTATTCACTTAAAAATAACATCATGACTCCTGCTTAACTTCACTACATATATAATGAAGTGTTTACAAGGAAAAAAAAAGGAAGTGTTTACAAGATAAAAAAAATCTAGGAACAGCCAATGAAACGATGTATAAAGTTGAGTGTATCATCTTTTTCCAAAAAAAAAAAAAAATCAGTAAAAAAAATGGACATGTACATGTACTATCTGGCAGACTGGTAGATATATTTAAAACATGTTTTACATGTATGTCAGGTGTATGAAAAATATATGAAAAAAAATCGATATGCAGGAGGGGAACACACTCCCGCACCCTTCCCCAGTCGCGCGCTAAATGCCACTATCCTGTAAAAAAATCCTGGGCATGGCCCTAA
Organism: Cyrtodaria siliqua; assembly: GCA_037043455.1. Taxonomy (NCBI): domain Eukaryota; kingdom Metazoa; phylum Mollusca; class Bivalvia; order Adapedonta; family Hiatellidae; genus Cyrtodaria; species Cyrtodaria siliqua. The sequence goes on from JAWPHD010007287.1 coordinate 76,815, forward strand.
TATATATATATATAATTAATTTGTAGAATGGCACCTTTTTTGATTATGTATATTATCTAGTCATGTAAAAATAACCGATGACTCCAGCGTATATCCATATAGACTTGCTCCATACCATTACATATATATATATATATATATATATGCACACTTAACACTCCAGCAAAGCAGTTTTACCTAGACACACTAAAAAGCCAATAGCACATTACACTGCAGTTGGTCTACAGCGAATAGTTTGTTGGGTCACAGTGCTCACTGATATATGCAAATTATCAATGTATACTCTATGGTCTGGATTTCCAACTGCGCTATAAATAGATTTACTATGCTTCAGTGATAACAACTGGTAGTCAATAATCAATGGCTCTGCCACCACCACACTCTCGACTAGCACACTGGTGTAAATGGCACAAACCACAAGCTATAAATAGTAACAGGGATTTTCACAGAGACCTGAATACATACACTTAAGTCTATACACCAATACTACTACTATCAGAAGGACATAAAGGCTTAAATATAGATCATGTAAGCACTGGGATAACTGCTTCTTATAATTTCGCAAAATTAGAAACAATGACCTACCATTAAACCACTTTACATTTTATTTTTGTAGGGTTTGAAATACATGAACAAACCGCTCAAACATCAGATTTGGTAAGACCAGTATATTTTAACAACAAAATATATATATATGTTTTTATAAGAGATATTCTGCCCTTCACCAACCAACTGAAGACTGGAAGCCGGAATTTAAGTTAATGAACTGTTGTTTAATGGCTCATAAACATATTTAGGTTAATTTGAGCCAAGCCAGAGAGTATGAGAACACTCATACTAGTGGATAGATTCCTGTGGTACTTGAACATGCTCAGTGAAGACTGAATGGACTCCGATACATGGGACAGCACGGTTTACACCCCCCATTCGACGGATGAGGCCTGGAGACTGTTTTTTAAGTTTGTATGGTGTTTTATATTTATGTCAATTTTAGCACCAGTGAACAAACTGGAGGGCGACACGAGCGACTTTACGAGAGACAAAGTCGCATTTTCCTCCCCGTCACTTCACTTTTTTTTTCCATCCCAAGGTTTAAGTCGCCATCAAAATGACCATTTCACTTTTTTTTCGCCCTTGATCGAAGTGTAACCAGTCATTTAACTGCTAACTGTTATGATATCCCCCCCCCCGTCCCCCACCCCCTCACTCCCCCACAAACCCAAAGGCAATTTTCACACCTTGATGACATTTCTACTGAGTTTTTGGAAATATTTTTTCCGTCCGTAAAAGTGCTGTGAGAAGATATTGTGAGATACTACATGTATTTTATCTCATAGTTGATGCTACAACTGAAAGTTTCTGTGATGTCAGTTTACCTCGATATATTGTGATAAATCATTGCTCAGAACAAATTAAAAAAAAACAACATAAAACGTTTTAGGGTCTGCCCCTTAAAAATAGGGTCGGCCGGGCCACCGGAAACACGGGTGCTTTTTTTGGCCTTACGAGTTTTAAAGCAGTTTGGATACTTTCATTGACATAGTATGTTCGTACATAAAACTTGTACAAAGCCTACCTACCTACCTATCTACCCTAAAAAAAAAAATTATGTAACCTGAAACACACACATTTTTCTTTTTTTGCCGGGGCGTCCGTGGCCGAGTGGTTAAGAGTCTCTGACTTGCAATCACTTGCCCCTCACCGCTGTAGGTTCGATCCCTCAGGGGCCTAGGAATCTTTATGTGAGGAAGCTATCCAGCTGGCTTGCGGAACGTCGTTGGTTCTACCCAGGTGCCTGCGCGTGCACGAAAATTGCCCGGAGGGGCACCTGGGGTCTTCCTCCACCAGTGGAAGCTGGAAAGTCGCCATATGACCTTAGCTGTTGGTGCGACTATAAAATCCAATCCAATTCAATTCTTTTTTTGCCTAACCAATACAAATGGTGCCACGCGGATAACGACTTTTTCGCAGCATGCTCGCAGCCGTTTTTCAATCGAAGTCAAAAATCCCCGCGATCGCACTGCGGATTGTCGCCTGGAATATCCCGGGGATTCCTCGCGACCGTAAAAATTGCCGTGATTGCAAAATCCAGTCTCTGTGATAGGTTTGCGGGGAAACGCGAGGGAAATTAGAGCAGGGATAAATAAAAAATGTAATAAAATTGAAAAATACAATGAATAAATTTCTAAAGCAATACGTATTTCAAACTTTTAATGTATTTAATAACACGTGTTTTTCGTTTATGTTGTCCAAAAGTCGCATTTCTCTCCAAAGTACTATGACACCTCACTTTTACGGCCCGAAAATTTCAAACATTCAATCGAAATACCATCAATTACGAACTTTTTTCATGCATTAATGTACTTTGAATGCTAAAAATGGTATTTCTTATAAAAGGGGAAAGAAAACACAACCCTAATAGTAGGATAATGTAGTTTTATGTCATTAATTGTCGATCTCAAAGTTGTGACAAACTGAAACTGCTGACTCGAAGCCAGGCACAATATTCAAACTTCCTATTGTTTCAATGTTTTAATTACTTTATTGCAAGTGTTTTCACAGTTTTACACATGGGAGTTTGCTACCTATCGGGATCATGATGGGATAGCTATTAAAACAGGTGATTTTTTTTCTCATAATAGTGCGTGCAATTAGCCACCTTTGTCGGCTAACACAAATTAATTTCATCTCTTCGTAGTTTGTGTACAGAAAAACAAACAGGGAACTGTACCTACTGTTGGATGCGTAACGGATTGTCCGATTGGTCAGACTCCCGAAAGATAACAAATACCCAAATAATGGCATACCTGATTGGCTATTCGGTCCATTAATCACATGATGGTTGCGTGTATCAACAATGCCGATTATCCGACAACGAAGTGCCAATTAAGGGAATTAACAACTTTTACAAGCGATAATTGATAAGCACGTGGCGACATCACAGGGGACGTGAACGGATTATATAATGTTTATTGCGGTCATTTATTAGTTGTGGTGTCAAACAGTCAATTATACGAAAAATTAAAAAAACATATTAAATTTTTTTAAATAAAATAATCGCCATTTTTGTCGACATTTCTTTGAAATAATCGACAGTATTATAAAATAATCGCAAATGTCGACCATGGCGTATGGCAGCGTGAGCCCTGAGATAAGGTGCTTATTTGCGTAAATACACAAATAAAATGGTAGGAAAAGCAATATAAATACAAAACCATGCGTATCATAACGCAAAAAAAATATTTGATACGCAATTCCTCGCAAATTGCTTCCGTATTCGCAATTTTTCATTTCTAATCGATCGCGTATTTGCCCAGAGTTGTCACAATATCTCGAAACAAAAATCAAATATAGGTAAAAGACCAAAACTACCGAGTGAACAGACTGGTTCCGAAATTCAGTTTTAATTGTGCGCAATTTACGCATTTTTGCCTGTACCCTTTTTATATCTTGTAGGCTCTCGGCGATCTAAATCAAGCGTCAGTTAAAAATGTCGGCGAATGTAAACAAACGCGGACGAAAAAAAACCACCGCAAAAAAACACCAATAAATACAATTAGTAACTTTTTTGAACACAGTATGTCAACGGAGGCAAAAAAAATTCAAAAATAATCTTAGATGACGTACTATTCAATGTTGTCTACGATTCACAAGGCAAGTGTTACAGTTTACATAATTATGACAGTATGCAAAGAACATAATGATAACCGTGAGTACCATGTTTGATTATGTGTTGTGTTTGTTGTTAATTTTACAAGGAAATACCCACTTGAAAACATCCGGGTAGGGTAAAAATACCCAACTGAAAAATAAATGATGGGGTAATTTTTTTTAACCCATTTGCAAAATGCAATACCCAATTAAAATAAAAACAATGGAGTAAAAATACTCAATGTCCAAATCCTTATCTGGAGCTCTGTATATCAATTAATAATCAACAATAACCGATAGCGTGCCTATTTAAAAGATTGTCTCTCCCTCACTTCTCCCTATTTTCTGTCACTTCACTCTATTTTTTTTGAGGGAGAAGTCACTTCTCCCTAAAATCAGTCTAATCTCCTTATGCCCCTCTACCATATGTAAAAAAAAAGTTACATGAAAGTAACTTTTATACTTTTTAAGTTATCGCAGGATCCAGTTTTCTGGATGGACTGACACTTGTTTTTACTATTTTGTTGCCATAGTAACCACCATATCAACAAACTTAAATAACGTGCAAGATCTCCTTATGCCCGTCTACCATATGTAAAAAGTTTCATGAAAAGAACTTTTATACTTTTTAAGTTATCGTAGGATCCAGTTTTCTGGATGGACTGACACTTTTTTTATTACTATTTTGTTGCCATAGCAATGGCTATATCAACAAACTTAAACAACGTAATTTGTTTATTAAACAAATAATAGCAAAAACAAATGTAAGGGCAAAATATTTTTGTCTAAAATAAAATGAAGCTTTAAAAGAGATAATCAATCTTGAAGTAAGCCTTGAAAGCTCAGCTTATCTAAACAAGGTATATCAGTATAAAAATTTAAGTGGTTTTTAAATCCACTGAACTCAACAAATAGGGTGATAATGACAGGATTGTTTTATTTTAAATGTATAATGCTTTTTTCGCATCCGTGTCGTGGCGAGAAGCCAGAAAAGGTCTGAGAATAGCATGAAGAAATTTAAAGATCACCGATTCCAACCTTACTGATGCTACTGTGTTTCTTCGGTGCATCCATGGGAAAAACACATACACGAGTCTGGTATGTTGGGTGGGGATCCCATATCAGAGTCGTACATATCTGATAGTAAGAGCAGAGCACAGTTCCCAAATTTCCTTCCCCTATCTCTAGTGGGGCCTCATAACAATCCAAGATACAGAGCCCCAGATAATTGTTTGGACCCCAGTGCCTCTTTTCTACATTTTGGGAACATAACCCATACCCTCAAAATTGGGAATTTTAGCACGATTTTTCATAAAATTGGAAAGCAAAACAGTCAAACATTTATTTCATAATTGTATCTTTCATACTGTTTAATACAGTACAACAAGATCAACAGAGGCATTTAAAAGCATTTCATATTCAATACTTGTCACATTTTTGCTACTTTTCAGTGTTCTTTCTTTTTCTTCTTTCAATTGGGAATTTTCTTTTCAAAATTGGGGAAAAAAAGATATGTTTTGTCATTGGGAATATGACCCAATAACGGCTATATAAACAGCCAAAAAAAACTCGTGGGGTAAAATCTGATTTTCTCCACAGGTGAGGGGTAATCATAGAAATATTTTCTCCCTAAAATCAGAACTAAGGGGTAAACTGTGTCTAAACTTTATAAGGCTATTTTTGAGGACACAACAGCACAATGCAGGTAATAGTATGACAAATTGCCATGTAGTTCCAACTGTTGAAACTTACAGGTGTAAATCATACATAACTCTATAAATATTTAAACTTTTGTTTTCAAGCAAGTCTACGTGTAACAGCAACATTTCAAAGTGACCGTCGTGACTTTTCTTCACAATCGCTACCAAATAAATCAATTAATATTTGCCTTACGATTTTTTTCAGAGTTCATTATTGATACCGCCAATGGGTGAAAAAATCCATTTTTTTCTGTTTTGTCGACATTTTCGAAAAGAACGACAACTCTTGTTATCAGCATCGCTAAGCGCTTAATTGTAAGATCATGTTTAAGCGCTACAGATACCAATTCCAGAGTATCTTTCTTTTTACTGGCACGCTGATTTGCTGCAAATCACTAGTGCTCATCTTCAGAATTTAACCGAATATAGTAACCAGTCAATCTCTGAGGTAAACATCCGAAACTTCTATTATACAGGCTGATACGCGTCATATTTTGACCTTATGCATAAATCAAATTGTCAGTGGTTATTTGGTACGCGTGAAAATTATGAATCATGCGTGTGATATGCATCTTATCTGGGCTCTGAAGATCATGTGGTCATGGGCTGTTGAACTATTCAATTGTATCTGTGACATGGTATGATAAGTAAAGGGTCTTTGTTATTTAAGTTTTTTTAATGTTTATAACTTGGGGTGTTTTAGCCTTTTAGTTTTATGCGTATGTTATACGTAACTATGTTAATCTTTTAACAAAATAACTTCTCTAGCAAGACTACATTAGCTGTGAGAATCACTCTCTTATGGTGTGTACCTACCATAGAGCTATGATGTGATCCTTTAATAGCATAGGTAGGTATCCAGATCTACCCCATCAAGAGAGGTTTCTGAAGACATCATGCAACACCTGCTTAAACAACCGTCATATTTCAATAGAACTGAATTGGATATACGGCGCACCAACACAAGACAGGTTACATGGTGCCAAACAGAGATGAACATGTCACGCTCATCCTCCATTTACATCTAGATAAAACACAGAGAATGGATCTTGAACCTTCTAACCTGCAGAACTGCAGAGTTGCTGCAAATTCTATAATAGACACTCCATTTACATGCATGCAAAAAACTCACCAAAGAGAACAATATCTCGCTGATAGAGTGTTTTTGTAACCCAGTCTAGATTTTTCAGACATGTTTGGTATTTACATTCACTGTTCTCGTATGATCTCGCTCTGTAACTGGAAACTTAAACTCACCCAACTCATGACAAACACACAAAACTGCCATACACCATAACCGGAAATAGTCACATGTGTGTGTGTGTGTTGGGTGGGGTTAAGTTTCCAAATACGGAACGAGATCATAGGAGAGTGACGATATATTTTGAATGTAAAAACAAGACATGTTTGAAAAAATATAGAGTGGGTTACAAAAATGTACTAGATTGGCGTGATATTCTTCTATTGGTGAGTTGTATTCATGCACGTGTCACTGTGGTATTAAAGTTTTTTTCTAATGAAATACAGCAGTTGTATATGCAGGCATTGAGTGATGTCTTCAGAAACCGTGCTGGAAAAATATGTATGGGTGTCATTACAGGGACCTATAATTCAAAGCCAAGGAATCATGGCTGGTTGGTACATACTACCATAAGAGCCATGATTCTCACGGCTAGCAGTCCTCCAGATAAGACGCGTATCTACGTAATTACGCACATTTTTTCACCAACAAAAACGCATTAAAAAATCGCCAATAAATATTGAGAACCAAATTCCCATGTACACATTTAATAGCTTAGCAAAATAGGGTGCGCTCTGTCATACTCACTAGATGCTTTAATATTGAATTTTGAGGTAATGAATGATAATCAAGTGCCTCCTGCAAAATTTTACTAGTAGATGCTTGGCAGAAATAATAGCCTTTTTGTCGGCTGTTTGACACAAATTAATGTCATTTAAAAAAGATAATGTTGAATGAATATGTAAAGGAAATACGTAAACTTTTTATGGTAATGACTTAAAGTGAAGAAAACATTTTACATTAATGTTCGGTGCTCACGAAATAGGATAGCCCCAAGCCCGGGGCCTGTTAAAATCTGATTGGGACTAGTCCCTTTTTGCCATATTTTATTATATAATTAATTCTGGGCCTGTCAATATTAATTCAGGGCCTGTCTGTCAAAATTATTTTGCGTGAGCACCGATGCTTTGTCCAAAAGTTGTTTTTAAGAATGCACATTTGTAAATGTAAATACATAATGTTTTGGGGGGTTTTCATGCGTACAACACACATTGTGCTGAAAGCTTATTTGGAGCACTTGGCTATACTGTACATCTTCATATATGACTCTGGCCTATCGGTTATCACATGGGTTTCAGACTTTTCAGTTAAAATGTGACCCGATGATCTTGTATCAATCTTGAATATAAGACCGATCTTCATCATGAATCAATAATCTTTCTCAACCCACTCAATTTCTGGCGGGTCCAGTGGATAGCAAGGTGAACTTTCATTCCGGCGGAACCAGGATGCTACTGATTTTAGTCTGTTCTTGGGCAAGCCTGGTTTGCCGAAACTATCTGCTATCATGTTTAAAATAAACTAGAGGAATCTAGCAAGAAATGGCAGGTTACTGTGTATCCTCCCCTCTCTCTGGGGCAGCTCTAAATAAACTATACTGTTTTGATGTACCAGTCAACAGCAATTCCACTTAATCTACTGTACCCATGATATTCCATGCAGAACTGTCAACTGATCAATGTGAAAAACATTTGATATATATTCAATAAAAATAATCTAGTCCTGAATGAACTTATAAAATTCTGCAGGCATTATGGTGCACAGTGGTGAGAAATCATCATTTTTAAAAAAGGGTCAAGGTCACTTCACCAATATTTTAAAATCAGTGCATCCACACAGGTATAATTTGTGTAATTCAAACTATAAACATTATCTGATGACCATCTGGTAAATAATCAAACAGTTAGTATATAGGATAATTGGTTGATTCTACAAACCTTTTTCCAACCACCACGGGAAGTTACTTTTAGATACAAGGAATAAAGGTCAATTTCTTTCTTTTCCAGTTTTGGAATCCGGTCGAATGGCGTTCTGAAGATAAATAAATAACAAGCATCAATATGTTGCCTAATAGATACAAACAATTACGAAACCGAAACTAGACAATAACAGTGTATAAATGATTGTCAAAAAGCAAACACTCACCCTCGATTGTTGTGAAAATGTCTGAGGCCATCAATGAATTCCCGTCGTTCCCGTTCGTAGGCGATCATGTCTTTGTTCGTATTTTTAGCCATTGCTGTCTACGTTTTGAGTCTTTTCCCAACTTGTATACAGCAGACGCAGCTTCAGGTGATGCGAAACCCGGTGACAACAAACGCGATAATCAAAACATCCCACCTTTATGGTCACGCAGGGGGAAATCCACGATAACTTAGAAGAAAACTCAATCGCTGAAGTCGACTGCCGCACAGCCAAGCCGTACACACAGCGGAGCAGAGCGTAGTCCAAGTAGAACGAATCAATACACAATATAAGTCCTCTCGATAAAACAAGGAATAATTTTCCTATACGGCAACCCAGCCTCTCAGTCTTTTAGCCACATATTTGACCATAACGCGAATAAAATCGACGAATTTGCTCCACAAAAAAACATAATGAACATGCCTAAAATCAATTATTCACTAGAGGGGTGGCACGTATTGGTCATTACCTCGGTGAAATATTCAAGATGTCGGGGATCATGCGCGTAACAAAGAAATTTATAATTCGTTATATTGCACTGGCTTAACGCTTGCTGTAGTTGTTGTTTCATTAAATGATTTATATTTATAAAATGCACCTATTACGAACGCTTAGATGGCTAGGATTTGCGACATTATCTGTTTATTCGAGAGAAAACAACTGAAATTTTAATCGATAATACAATCTGTGACGTCATCGCGTGAGGCGAAAATAGGCTATACTGTTCAAGAAAAGAAAGTCGCACTGTTGTACTAGCCTAGTCATAATTATTGCACCATTTTTGTTTTATCAAACGTTTAAATGAACGAATTATTCAATTAGTAAATAAGAGCAGAGATCTAAGAAGTGTTGTTCCGTCTCTGATAAGATGTTCCTGGTTTATTAAAGCTGCCGAAACACACTCCAAATCGTCACTGTACAGACTATATAACAGCGCAATATATGCATATATGAAATGATATTTAATATAATATTTAAAGTGTCTGCACCCAGTAAAACACAACATTTTCGCCAGTTTGGGGCGTTGATTTGTTTATGCACCGACCAATTTTGGTCTGAAAAGTCCAGTCCAATTACGTTCTAATAACGACACCAACTATAATTCATCGATTACGGTAAACTGATAAGCAAAAGTCAAGGCATCTCTTTTTTATGAATCTTTTCTATTTGTTTTAAATGAAAATTCTGACAATGTACTGTTTTAAAGATCATACATTTGCAGACTGTAGGCTATTTACTTAAAAGGGAAACATTGAGCGCACCAGAATAATCCAATGTGCATATGTTTGTCTGCCATTAGCCTAAATTCAAATATTTAAGCGCGAAAATGTATATTCCTAGCTAACATCTATACCTATTATTTAAACGTTACCTGGTTTAGCCCGACGCCGGTATCGCTGTATTGTAGTCATTGCGTAAATGTGTCGATACTGGGTTTTTACCCTCTGCTATTTATAGAAAACTACTGACACAGATACTCCCTGACTGTCAATAATTCCGTTTCTCGATAAGCGCACATTGCATTAAAAGTTTCAACCAAGACCAACACCATTCTACCTATAGCTCTCTACCACTAAACCCGCTCCGGGATATTCGCTGTGCTAAATATATTTTACCGATATACAGCAGTGCCTATTACTAATGTAACCATTTTAGTATCACATACATGGTTATCAGCGTTGTTTGACCATTATGACCCTTGACCACTGGATGTGGAACTGTTTGCAATTTCGGTAATGGTACGTTACGTATCTACTCTACTAAAACATCAACTGGACAAGCGAATCAGAATGTTGCTGTTTTCTTCTAGGATTCAAAATTTACATTAAAGGATTCAAAATTTACATTTATAATGAATTATGTACCTATTGCATCATCTTGTATGCACTGTAACTGTACAGGCCTGATAGTTATGTGACGGTAAGATGTCCGACCCGACCATTAACCCAAACTGTGTCCTCCACAGCTGGCCTTTTTTGACGAAGACTTCTTGCGAACGATCTAAAACCCGTCCGCAAATAAATAATTTTTCATGTGGATAAAGAACTGGCGTTGTGGGACAGTTGTGCGTCCGAAAATCTCGCATGCACAACTCGTCTAGCTTCACTGGATGAACTGGAATATAATACTCAAATATGAGTGCTGTAACCTCTGTTCTTTGAGCCATCTGTTTAAAAAATATCTCGTATGTCCAACTCCTCCACAGTTTCAAGCCGATGCTAACGGAACTTCACAGGATGAATTGGAATCATGACAAATGCGCATTTAGTTTGATCGACGATCAAAGGAGCATTTCTTGAGAATAGTCATTTTTGTTCGAATGGTGTTATAGAACAGAACATATATTTTATTTAACTTGTAGGTAATTACATAGTTATATACAAATACATACATATTCATACATGTTAAGTCAAGTGATTTTAGACAAAGGTACATTTTCTATGAGCAATTTTAACATCATATAACTGATACATGAGGATGAAAATATAAAAGATCTTAACATTGTTAACCAATCAAGATTGAAAACCTTTCAGCTAAAACTGTTCTTGTATATTTTGCTAACTTTATAATAACATTTTTTTCTTGTGTGTGTTGTAATTTTAAGAGTTTAAACATACTAGGTCTATTATAAGAATATGCTTTTATATGTTGCTTGCTCGGCGTTTATAGCGTTATATAATTACTCTATTATTAATTATTTTTTTTATTGTAAATCTAAATGGCCCCTTTTGCGGGCATTCTCTTCCAATTCAGAACGTTTTAATCTTTATGATCAATTGTAATTTTTTTTTCTAGATTTGTTTTCATTGCAATCGTTGTTTAGATGACTTTCTTGTAAATGTTGTATGTCTTTGTACTCCTGAAGAAGGCGTAAAGCCGAAAGCGCTCGAGTATCTATTTTAGCTAGTATACACGCTAGCTATTTGTATGTGTTTATAGCACTGTAAATGATAATTTTTCACAATGTATTTTAACAAAATTACCCTAAAAATTACCCTATCATTTAGTATCCTTTCTGGATCCAGTGTTTGTGAAAGGTGTTCTGTTCAATGTATGATTTTCTCTACTATATTTATATGCATTTATTAAAATAATGTATGCGATTATCCATAATTCGATTCTAGACATTCACGATTCCAGTGAAAAACATACTAATAGTTCCTGAAATAAATCGTGGATATACATAATTCACTAACATATATAGGGTATCCATTTAAAGATAGGGTCCCGTTTTATTAACCAATAGAAAACCGGATAATGATAGGAAATGTAAATTGTGCCAGTCTTTAGAAGGTGAATTCCATTTTGTTTTAGAATGTCCTTTATATGCAAACATAAGAATTGAATTGAATGTTGTTTAACGGCTCATCAACACAGTATAGGTTATTTGTTTAAACATATTTAATTTACATCGATTGCGAAACAAGTTCTTCAACTTAGATTAATCACTCTCGTTGGCTTCCAGTACTAAGCAATGTGGATTAATTATCTTGCTCAAGGATAATTAACGTGGCCGCGACTGAGTATCGAACCGACGACCTCTCGATCAGGAGTTCGGCGCTCTAGCACTGGACCACGCACTCCACACATAGGTTAGGTTATTTAGAGCCGCTCCAGAGAGAGGGGAAGGATACATAGGAATCTGGGAATCGTGCCCTACTCTTATTATCGAATAGATTCCTATGGTTCTTTAACGTGCTCGGAGGATAGACAGCCCGGTTTACGTCCCCATCCGACGGACTAAGGGAAAGTGTCTTGCCCAAGAACACAACGACGAAACTCAGTGGCACCACGCAGGATTGAACCCGGGGCCTCCGGTTACAAATCCGCCGCGCTACCGACTGCGCCTCGACAGCCCTCACAAACATAAGAAAACACTATATTAAAACGTATTAGTCTATGCGTCCGAATATGCAAAAGTTCATTTGTCTGATTAATTCAACATGTAAAAAGCAAATAAGAAATCTAGCTTTTTTTATATTCATTATGCTTTAAATAAAAGAAATGAGTACCTTTTTTTCCAACTAGATAATACGAATTATTGTTATAATGATAAACATGTACTATTTATATATGCATTTTGTTGTACAGAAACAGTATTCACTCAAAATTATATCACCTTCTTCAATGGAGACACATACTCTTAACTGTGTAAATGTACTAACTATACTATGCATGTATACTATTTTGTTACATTGACTGTCATGTTCTTTTTATGTGTATACTTGTTCCACACGGACCTTATAGTGCCTGTTGGATTTTGAATTAAACTTTCTATCTATTTATATATTATTTAAATGAATTATGGATAATCATAAATGTTAATTAGCCATAATTGACTTTAAGAATATCCATTATAAAGATACCTTACATCGATGTACTCATTATATATCTTATATCAGTAGCGTAGCTACCTATTAGGCCAAAAGGTCCGGATCTGCATATACTTTTCACATGCATGGTTGAACAATATAACAATGACATAATAGTGTATGAATTTGTTGAATTTTGAAGTCTGATTTTGCTTAAATATATATCTAAATATACGCCAAAACGCACCAGAGACGTCCTACACCCGGACCCCACTATAAATAGTCGGGCCAGCACACCAAACAAGTCTAGCTACCCTCTTGTATATCTGAATTAAAGATTATCTGTACGTAGTGAAAGCGTACGAAAACGGTACCACACGTCATCGGGACCAGCCAGACACCTTTCTAAAGATAACATATTGGAATTTTGCGAATCTAAATTTAGATGTACGATAAACTGGGTTAAAGTAAATACACACAATCCCATCAAATGTACTATTTACCTGAGGCAACCACATGTACGTATACATTCAAGTAGATGAACAAGTATACATGACGTAGTCCATCGTATGGCGTGTTAAACAAATTCATTACGTCTGAACAAAATGTGATTGAATTGTTGCTATGAATTGTTCGTGATCGGAGGACGGTAAGTTCACCTTTGACGGAAATGCAGTGCCTAAGGACACATCGAAGTAACCCAGTGGCGCGCCCAGTGGCGCTAGTCAGGATCAAATTTGTGATCTCCGGATTGAGATTCGAACTCGCTAGCCACTGGACCACCTCGACTCTTTTATAATATTTGCAGATTAAATGCCATGTTGTAATGTATGTTGGTTTAAGTAGTTAAGTAGCATATATGTATCGCTGCACACTATTTCTGGCATTTTATCTGTAAAGCAATTCTGCAGTTAAAGGGACACATGACAATCATGGCAATCTTGATTTTTTAAAAACTAGCGGCGTCCCGTTAGGTTTTCTACATACATTGCATTTGTTCAATCATTAATGTTAATTATGAAATTGTATTAAGCCATTTGTTTCTGTATTTTATTATTTTCTGATATTATTGCACCAGTAATATATTAAAACTTACAGCATAATAAGACGAAATAGTGAATACTTACAATTTGATTTATTTAAATGTCACCAGGGTAAAAGTAAAAATGATACTGGATATATTAATCGAGACACCCATTCCAAATACTTCAAGATTGCTGCGTGTCCCTTTAATTCAGCCACTCGTATGTTAAATAAACCCAGTTGGCGGAGCGAAATATAAAATTATCAACTGTTGTCACATGAGATAGAACTCCCCCAATGTGACTTGGCAACTGAATACCATGGTTTTACATTGACTGTGGTTCAAGAACATGATATTCACAGAGTACTCATTCATTATTGAATGTATTAAACGAGTTGGCAAAATGATATAATGCGATGCTCTTGCCGAGCATTATATCATTTTTGCTAACGAGTTTAATAAATTCAATAATGCATGAGGACGAAAGTTAGATTTTATTTATTACATAACTTATAATGTCACATTACGTCAGAAAACATTAGCCCCAGACGACATTAACGTTATGTTATACCACTAGTGGAATATCGAAAATATTGAATGGTTACACTCCCACACCACATGTTATGTGATAAATCCAGTTATCATCTGCACCTCCATTATTGTCATTTTTTCCTCATCACCATTCTCCGATATAGCCTAAGCTGTTAAAGGATTGTAAATTGACATTCAATCATTCATTCGAAAAATATACATCATCAAAACTGTCACTGTACATAGAACCAATTTAACATTTTACCTAGACTGGCCTTTTAATTACATTTACTCGTAAAAGCATCTGGTCAAATTTGATCACGACCCAGAGAACGTACACCACTTTTTTAAGAAAAGGAAGAGAATGCTGCAATATTCTCAAATAATTTTATTTAAAAGGTGTACTGTATACAACTTGAAAAAATAATATAATCGTATTAAACTATAATACCCAGTTTTAAACTTATATTATGGCATTTATAATTTTACATTCTTTTTCAGTGATTTTCTTTTCTTGTTTGTTTATAGTTATCGATATGCCAAGTTGTGTAGCAATAGACAATTACTACTGCCTCGTTACTGCCTCGCCGCAGAGCTAACTTTTGTGGCGATATCAGTAGAGGACCCGCTTTACAAATAATCGTTCCAAGTTCAAACCCCGCTGAGTGTCCTCATTTTTCCTCGTCCCTTTACACTGGTGCCGTGACCAGGATACACACCTCACACCGCCGTGCCTAGTTGCTATCCAGTGACCAGACACGGTGTTGTTCATATTTGGCATAATTTGTCAAAGACTGATAATGCCAGTGCGTTCGTCCATCACATGTGCATGCAAAAGCACACACTCAAAACGGCTACACTTGGTAAAAGGGCTTGATTAGAATTCTATAATCAGTTTGCTTTCGTTCTAATCCTTTAATATGATTGTACAATGTATATATAAAATGTTGTAAACCATTGAAAAATAAAATATGTTTAAACCAAAAGGGCTTGATGACGTCATCATTCAAAGATGACCGCCTCCATTTATCTTTCTTTGCAATTATTTAATAGGTCATATATATTCTGTATTTGTTATGTCGGTTTATTATTGGATTGTATAACGTTTAGTGCTATTTTCATATTATTTGATTTATATTTTGTTAAAACATTGCACCTAAATTGTGAACATTTTGAGCATTTCCTTTTAACTTATTTTTGTTCTAACTGCCGGGCTTATCGCGGGAATGTATCATGAAAATACAGTAAGCGATTGTCCCAAACGTTTTGCAGTGATTACTTGATTGTTTAGACCCATAAGCGACGTTCCTAGCTAATCCAGCATGTGCAATGGCCGAAGGCAATAGCGGCGACTTTCAACACTGGGTGACTAATACAAACACCCATTTATCGGCAGTCAAACCGCATGGTAATCACAATGGTTTGGACGACGACTATGACGTGTGGATAGACACGCCTACTGTCGTACAGCCAAGTGGTACAAAAAAAAAAGTTCCTGTTGCAACCTCCTGACGGTGATATTTCATCTCAACCATTATCTAATCAATAAATACTGAAAAGATCAGATCAAAATAAGACGTTGTCAGTACTCTGCATGATGTCATCTCATTAAGACTTAATACAGAAATAGTCGAACGCGGCCCGGGAACATGGTGGGACATGACGAAACACAAAATCTAAATCATTTCAATAGATTCTAGAAAACAAAATGCGCGAAAGTACACGAATATTAAAGAGATGGAAGACAAATTACATTTGCTTAAACATAATAATGACGTCACAAACGAGATGGAAATCGATTTCCTGTCAAAACATATTAATGAATATTATGAAATGCAATCAAACGCCGCTAAGATAAGGTCAAAAGCCAACTTTATAGAAAAGAATGAAAAATCTACCAAATATTTTTTTTAATCTGGAGGAAAAAAGAGGGAAACAAAAATTGTGGACAAAAATTAGGTGCGAAAATGGAGAACTAAAAAATGATATAGGAAGTACTTTAAAAGAGCAGACTAAATTTTACAAAAATCTATTTTCATCAGAAGGCATCGACATAGAGTCGGCAAACACTTTAGCACCACAAATAGAAAACACACTAAAACCGGAAGACGCCGAGAGTCTCGAATCTGAATTAAGCCCCGAATAAGTTAAGGCAGCGATTCTTAAATTTAAATCAGGCAAGTCCCCGGGCGAAGATGGCATTTTAAGTGAATGGTATCAAACATTCTGGTATTTGATAAAAGAAGAATTTGAGATAGTCATCAATGAAATATTAGATGAATACTTACTATCAGATTCACAATACAAAGGACTACTATCACTCACATATAAAAACGGTGAACGAGAAGTCTTAAAAAACTGGCGACCTCTAACACTTCTCAATGCCGAGTATAAAATAATTGCCAAATGCCTTTCCATTCGTCTTAAACCAATTCTGCCATACGTAATTCATCTCAATCAAAAGGGTTATGTAAATGGTCGGTATTTATTCAAGATTTGATAGATGACATTGACTCTGAGGATACTGAAGGACAAATACTTTTTCTTGATCAAATTAAAGCATTCTGTCGAATGGCAATGGATACAAATATGTTTAAAAAAATAATTATTTGGACACAAATTTATCAGCTGGATCTACATGTTAATGAAATTCTAAAAAAACGCTGTACAAACAAACGGCTTCGTTACTGAGTATTTTGATATTACAACATCGATAAAACAAGGGGTCCGGTGGCACCGATATTGTACATTCTTCAGGCCGAAGCAATGGCATGCGCCATTCGAAATGACCGAACAATTAAAGGGATTACTTTACCGTCACATGACGGTGTGCAAATGGAAGCAAACAATTAAATCAATATGTAGATCACACGCAACTGTTCATTAACAATGAAAGCTCGTTGCCTAAATTATTTCAACACTTAAATACCTATGGAAAGGCTTCCGGCGGAAATATAAACAAACAAAAAACAACGGGTCTTTTTACAGGAAGGCATAAAAACAAAAATCCAACATTCCACGAGGTAAGTTGAACAAAATCATATGTTAAAACACTAATGCCCCTGTCACACTATAGCGCGTTTCCACTGCGTTGGCACGGCGTTGTTTAATTTTCCAGAACGCCGTGAGATCGCAAGAAAAATCTGATATTTTTCGTGAAGATGGAGATGTCACGGCGTCCTCACAGCGACCAAGGCGTTGCTACGGAGCTCCCATGGCGTTCTATCGCGTTCCTACGGAGTTCTTGTTGGCGATTGTCTGCGCTCTCACGGCGCTTCCACTGCGTGCACTGCGCTTTCACGGCGCTCACACTGCGCTGACGGCGTGTTGAAGACGTTCGTTTGCACTACCTATAATTCATTTATACTATTTTGTTCGTTTTTTGTCATGCAAACGCCGATGGACGCGGTAGAAGCGCCTTGGGAGCGCAATGATCGCCGTGACAGCTCCGTACAGTCGTTGTAAGAGCGCAGTAAAATAAATAACACTCCGTATAAGCGCCGTAGACGCGCCGTATAATGGAGCTCTCACACTCTGCCGTGTAGGCCTACCGTCCACCTGCCGGGCTATTAAAAAAACAACAGAGTCCAGAACGTTGGGTTTTGAGCGAACTTGTCCCCGGCCGCAAAAAAAATTCATAAAATTAATCTTTTCACCGTTTCGTTGCCATCTTCTGACCGTTCTCACCGGGCGCATACCGGGTGTTGAACGTGCTTCTACCGTCTTCACCGCCCAGATTGACTTTTGTTGAAAATTTTGGCCGTTTCCATACCGGGCCCATACCGGGTCTCGAACGTGTGCACCGGGTTTGTAGCAGCCACCTACCAGTCACTTAGCGTCCCCTCACCGCTCGGAGCGTCCTGTGAGCGAGTCCCCGGACTGCTGACGTCATGACACGACTGCCATAAATACCCCGATTTGAACGGCAACGGTCAGTCCGCTCTCCATTTTTCTTCAAGGAAACTCCACGACACTTCTCCTCATCTTTTGATCACATATTTACTGCATTATGCCACTCAAGAAGGGTAAGCCTAGGGGGGGAGGGTCAGGCAGACGCCGTGGAAGCAAAGCAGCGGATGTATCAGCACCACCACAGAAGAGGGCCAAGAGGAAACCTCCTTCTATTGTCTCTGATGTGTCTGTTGATGAAGAAGTTCCTACCTCCTCTAGTTCTGAGGAAGAACAGCCTACTGCTGCTGAGGCTCAGGCTCAGGATCAGGATCAGGATCAAGAACAAGAACAAGAAAATTTACAAATTCCTGCTGCAGCACAAACATCTACAGGTAATAAAAGTACTCGCAAGAAGAAAGGGACACCTAGGCAGGTGTACAGAATTGATGACAATCTACTTGAAGAGAACATTTTAGAATGGATGCAGCAACAGGAAAATGACTTCTTATGGAATTCAATCAGAACAGACTATCGCTGCCCTCAAAAAAAGAAGACCAGATTTGGTTTGAAAGAAAAAGAGATCAATGATGACCCGGCTTACGACATCGAGATGAGTGGTAAGTACTGATAATAAATTAAGATGGCAAAAATTGTATAATGAAATAATTGTATAATTACATTACAAAATGTTTATGTTGATATTGTCTAATATTGTCTAATTTCTTGTGTTTTTTTCTGTCTTTTCAGATGGTTTTCTCAGTAAATGGTTCGAAGGGCTACGGGACCAGTACACCAAGCTGCATAAGAGAAAGTCCGGGGATGGCTCACCCATGTTCACTGAGCGCCAGCAGTGGATATTGGACAATCTGAAGTTCTTTAATCGTCTGGTGACCCATCGCTCCAAGCCTGTCAGGAGTGTAAGTATATTCATTCATGTGTTCATAAATTATTATTATTACCCACCTGACATGATAAGGAAGTAATAATAATAATTTACATTGCTCATAATTAATTATTTTAATTAGTATTACCCACCTGAGATGATTGATATATGATCAGCTAAATAAGAAGGTAATAAACAACATTGCTCATAAATTATTATATATTGTTATCATTGTACTTATCAACATGTTTGTATTTTTTACTTACAGTTCAGGCACGTAGCTGCTGAGAACGCAGGTGACTTGGAGGCGATGGAGGCGGCCGCTGCTCTTGAAGCAATTGATGTTGACAATTTGTCTGATGCCACCGGACCATCTTCCAAGAAGAGGAAAGAAAAGGAGAAGACAGAGAAAGAGGACAAGGAGGAAAATCAACGTATGGAGAAGAAAAAAAAGGAGGCTGATGATGTTATTGCTACTTTGAAGGCGACGATGTCTGAGCCCCATACTGATGTCACAGCATATGCTCAGTACATCCGTATGACTCTGGTACGGATGCCGCGGCCAGTATTCAAGAAGGCCAGGATGGCAATTAACAGAGCATTAGAGCCATTCCTGGACTCCTCCGATGACTCCTCGTCTAATGAGGCATCTGTTGCCAGCATGCCTGCAATGAAACCTCCATCTCATCCTTCAACCAGACCCTCATCTGCTGCGTCTGCGTCTGCGACGACCACCTCTGGATTTTCCTCTGGTGCCTGGTAAGTACTCTGAAATTAAAAATTTAATAATAATTAACATTTATTGACATTTATTACATTGACAATATTACTTTTATGTTTGTTCTTACCTTTTGTATTTTCAGTGGTACAGGTTCTGGAACGTTTTCCGGCACTGGGCTCGGCAGCCGGCCAACCTCCCCGTGTGAGCAGCCCTTACCCCACCTGTGGAAGACCCCGCCACCTGGGCATCGGCCAGATGTCTGGGGCAGCCAGTCACAAGACTTCATTAATCAACAGTATGGAAGTTGGCCACAGCAGCAGCAGCAGCAGCACGGCCAGTTTGTGCAGCAGGGATGGGCGACACCCTATAATCAACAACAACAACAACAATATCATCAGGTGCAGGCATCTCAGTCTCAACCGCTACGTCGGACGCCGACACCCGCTGTTTCAACTCTGAGAGCATCCGCGTCAACTGGTGACATTTTGCAACAGGCCACCAGTGTGCTGAATCTGTCTTCTTCCCAGCTGGATACCACCATTGGGTCAAACTTTGACACCTCCGGATTTCTGAACGCAATGGATGGTTCCCAGGAGAAGGACACATCCAAGGACACACCCAATGACACACCCAAGGACACATCCACCATTGATACACCTCCAGGACATAAATATTAAGTATGTGTAATTTTACATTCACAGGAGCGAAGTCCACACCGTATGTGTCATATATTATTGTAAGTGAATTTCAATGTGTGACATATTATTTCTGAGTCATTATATTCACAGGAGTGAATTTCAATGTATCATATATTATTTCTCAGTCATTATATTCACAGGAGTGAATTTCAATGTGTCATATATTATTTCTGAGTCATTATATTCACAGGAGTGAATTTCAATGTATCATATATTATTTCTCAGTCATTATATTCACAGGAGTGAATTTCAATGTGTCATATATTATTTCTGAGTCATTATATTCACAGGAGTGAATTTCAATGTATCATATATTATTTCTCAGTCATTATATTCACAGGAGTGAATTTCAATGTGTCATATATTATTTCTCAGTCATTATATTCACAGGAGTGTGTCATCATATATTATTGCCTGTGACATTATTCAGTGAACTGAGTGATCCTGCCGATTAAACCACTGTAATTTCATACTTTATATATTCAAAGACTGAGTGATCCTAGCGATTAAACCAGTGTAATTTCATACTTTGCTATATTTTGTCAAAATAAATGATTGTTATCTTATATAAATTGGCTTCTGTTTCAGTTTATTATTATTATCATAATTAGTGTCATAGGCCCCCAAACCTTTGATTATAAAAACAAACAGATATATAGTAAACTTATTACCCCGGACCATTGATTTATTAAAAGTAGTTTATTAGTAGTGTCATAGGCCCCCAAACCTTTCATTATAAAAACAACCAGAAACAATATTTTCAAGTTCATACAATATATTGACAACAATTTATTGTACATACAATAAAATAATGATATGATATGACAGTGTATTCCTGAAAGTTCTCAGGTAATCATGGAGTTTACTTCACATGTATGGTTTCTCTCCTGTATGTATTCATATCATGTTGTCCTGCCATGGCACTTCACCCGCCTCCGAATTGCACCAGTGCCGAAGGAGGTTTCTTTGCTTCTTCCCCTCTCTGTTGTCGATGTTGGGACCAGGCTGTCTGACGGTGTCCTCAAGGTTTCTTGCCGCCCTCCACTGACCAGCAGGGTTGGCATGGGCACCATGCCGGTTGACCAGTTGGTTCTGCATTTGTGGATAACGGATCCTCATCAAGTTGTGCAGGACCATGCACGTTGTTACGATGAGACGGACGGTAGCGGGGTCGTGGCCCATGGTTGTCATGAGCACCTGAAAACGGTTGGCAAGTATGCCAAACGCGTTCTCAACGACTCGCCTTGCCCGAGACAATCTATAATTGAAGATCCTCTCTTCTTTGTCTCTGCCGCGCCCACCATAAGGTTTCATGAGATTGGGCTTCAGGGCGAAGGCGTCGTCAGCCACTATGAAGAAAGGGACATCCTGAGTGTCATTTGGAAGTGGTGTGGGGTCCGGTATGTTCAGCGAGCCATCCTCGAAGCACTGTTTCAGCTCAGATGCGTTGTAGATTTGAGCATCGGATGCTTCGCCCTTGCCTGAAAATACATAACAACAAAGAATAATATTAGAAACATAATTATGCAACAATAATAATTAATTATGAGCAATTTAAATTGATTATTACCTTCTTATTTACCTGATCATATATCAATCATCTCAGGTGGGTAATAAATAACATTGAAATTTATATTATTTTATAAAAGCAGTACAAAGTTATACTTGTGATATAAATTAAGGTACTTACCACCAAGATCCGCCCAGATGAATTTGTAATCAGAGTCGACCAATGCCATCAATATGACTGAATAGAATCCCTTGTAGTTATAATACAGGGATCCTGAATTGGCGGGGCATTTGACGCCGACATGTTTCCCGTCCAGAGCTCCAAGACAATTGGGGAAGTTCCACCTCGTCAAGAAGCCATCTGCAATGGCTTGCCATTCAGCTTCTGTTGATGGTGGCTTCATGACCTCATCCATGAACTCGTCGCAAATAGCCTTGCATACCTCTTTGACGAAGATTGAGATGGAGTTGTTTGGGATCCTCCAACTATACTGTAGGTCTGTGTACTTAGCCCCGGAAGCAAGGTGTCTAAGTGTCACGGCCAACTTGAGACCAGGCTCGAGAGGTTCCCGGTACCTGGTGTGTTGCTTGGTCAGACGATGTTCAATCCTGGCAAATATCTCATCGAACATGTCGGGGGGCATCCGCAGAAAGTTCTTGAAAGCCTTCGGATCTTCTCTGCGTAATTCAACCATGAGCTGGTCGTAAATGCCAAACTCACGGCGACGCCTCACCCACCCCCTCGTCCAAGCGCATCTCTTGCGTTGGCCTCTCCGTGCCCTTCTCTGGTTTCTCCTGACAATGTGGTCATTGACGTCCAGGTCCAACTCATCACGCTCACGCTGGGCAATAGCCAACATGTACATGAGTCGGACCCTGTCAGGACAATCCATGGTCAGTTGGTCAGTTGGTCACCGACTCATACGACCATGTACACAAGAAAAAGTAAAGCTCATCTGACGAAACCCCTCTATATATACCCAATAATTAGTGACAAACGGTGGCACACGGTGACAAAAGTAAATTTGTTGGTAATGGCACGTTCATATGACGCTACTGTGAAGGTAAGGACACGTTATGGACCCGTTATAGGACGTTATGGGAACGTCAAGGCGTTAACAGGATGTTACCCATGCGTTAGGGAGGCGGCGCCGTCAGAATCAGGCGGTACCGCTTTGGAAACACCCGTTGGCAGTCCGGTATGAACACTGTAATGAGGACGGTATGAATACGTTATGAAGACGGTGGCACGGTATCAACACGTTCATGACACGTTCACAACCCGCTTACAACCCGTTGCAGACGGTGGAATTTTTTTTGCCCGTTCATCACCGTTCTGTAACGGTTTATGAGCGTGTTGTGAACGTGTTCATACAGTGTGACCGTTTTCATAACGTATTCATACCGTCCTCATACCGTTCAACACCGTCCTCTTGCCGCTTACTTGTGGCCGGTGCCAGCCGGCCAAAGTTTTGAACATGCCCAAAACTTTCGCCGGGTCCCACCGGGTGTAAATAAGCGCCAACGCCCTATTAACGTGTTGCCCGCTTTGATAACGAACCACCGTGTGCCCTCGCCGTTCTCCACCGTCCGCAGACATTTTCGCGCACGGTGGCACACGGTAGGCCTACACGGCAGAGTGTGAGAGTCACATAAGCGCGGTAGAGACGCAGTGACATCTCAGAGAACGCCGTACAATCTCCGTGCAAGCGCCACCGACAACCACAGCGTTCGCACTGCGACCTCTGAGCGCGCCCGCGGAGCTCCTGTGGCGTTGTAGGAGACCTTACTGCGCTGCTATGGCGACCTTACGGCGACCCCACTGTGCTCTTATCAAGAACGCCGAGCGACGGCGTTTGTTTTGTGCATGCTCAAAGTGCTCGCCGTCGCTTGGCGTTCTATGCGATCCTAATGCGTCTACTGGCGATGCCACTGCGTTGCTGCGGCGATGCTTGCGATCGTACTGCGCGCACCTCGGCGTTCTGCATTTTTCTTGGACGCCGTGGGATCGCCGTGAGAACGCGGCCCTAGTGTGACAGGGGTTTAAGAGTCTGCCATGGTTACAATATTGATAACGATGCTATCTGGCTAGATAAAGTTAAATTGTACAGGCTAGATAAAAATTGTGTACAGGTTTGGAAATCCAGAGATCTTACTCTTCAAGGGAAAATACTCATCCTTAAAACATTTGCAGTTTACATAAAATATTTCTGGATTTTGTTTGGAATCGGAAAAAAACGCTTGTCGCTAAAACTACAATATACAAAAAGGGCTCGACATGATAGACATCGAAAACGTTATATTAAGCATGCAAATCAAAACTTTATACAACATTATAAGTTCTGACTTAGATAACTGGAATGCAATTGGGAAACATTATCTCCTACAATTAGTTCGCGAATATTTGCAAAACAATTTCCTGTGCAACTGCTATTAACAAATCAGTTACAATTAACAGAGTTTTATCGGAATGCAGTTTCGGCGTGGACATCATTTAGGAAATTCGAAACACCAAATACCTTAGATCAAGTCCGCAGTCTCCGACTGTTTAGAAATCATGAAGTCACCTTTAATAACAAACACTATTTTTTAAATCCTTTTTAAAGAGCAATATACACTCTCTTAAAGACATCTGGGATGAACAAAGAAACTATTTTTATTAAAGAACAAGATTTTTTCCGTAAACTCAAATTCCGACATAATTGGATATCGGAATGGTCTCAAATTAGGAAAGCAATACCAAGTAAATACCTAAACGCTATGATATCAGGAGAATTCTCCCCAGGAAAGCAGTCACCATTGAATATGAAAAGACACCTGTTTTAAATTATAAAAATAAACTAATATTACCAGGCCAACTCAAAAATATAAAACATAAAAAATAAACAGATAAAAAACGTATTAAATTTAAAAAGCAAGACTAAAAACAGAAATCAACTGGGAGCAAAAATTAGCACTAAATCAAACACAAAGGGAAATTGTCTGGATGAATATCCACTATTCTTTTGCATCCATGAAAGCTAAACAAGTTCAATAGAATGTTTTACACAACACAATCTTCACAGAGCATAAACTTAACATTATGCACTTATCTAATGGCTTACGTAATATGCAAAAGGACAAGAGAAACGCTCATCCACTTATTTTTTAACTGTGACATAATTAAACAAGTATGGAATTATATAGAATCTATTTTTAAAGATATGTTTGTATTACTGGATCTTGATTTAGAAATCACAAACTTCACAAACGTGGTTTTTCTTTTTTATCAAATTCCATTCAAATATAATATTGTCAATACCACAAATTATGAAGCCAAATTATGAAGCCAAATGGCAAATATGGAAATTTAGGAACATACACAAGTTGAGAATAAATCTCCTAGCTCTGACTTCCTACTGCTACACATAAATCAATCAATAAAATACCTTTTTATATGGCAAAACATGAAGCGTGAAAACACGGCAGTAATTAATTATATAAAACGGTTACAGTACTGTCAGGCTTCGTAGCAGATATATTCGTGTAAGTATTTTTTTTGTTTCATTGTTTAATGACTAAGGAGTGTTCACATATGTACATGTCTCCGATCATGTTTGCATTGTTTATTGAAGATTTAGTTATATTTGCAAAATAGAATAGATAGTGGTTTATCATTAGATGATAGTGGTTTATCTTTAATGTTACTGCCTTTTGCTGATGATATGGTGTTAATAGGTAATACTCCGCAAGATCTGCAAATGAGCTTAAATCGTCTACATGAATATTGTGAAACTTGGGACCTGGAAGTAAATACTGAAAAAAACACAAAGTTATAGGTTTCGTAAAAGATGTAGAGTAACCGTAGATAAAAAGTGTTCTTATAACGGAGCATTATTAGAGGTTTCTGATGATTTTAATCATCTTAGAGTTGTATTTAACAATATTGGGTCGTATACGTTATATCAACAGACTATGTGCGGCAAAGCATTAAAAACTATGAATCTTTTGACTGCAAACATAAGACAAGACCTCGGTGTGAGGGTGTCTCGCCCACCGCGACAATCCGCATATGAAATATTTTATCAAATGATGTCCACCAAAATTTTATCAAATGATGTCCACCAAAGAAATATAAAAAGATCGGACAGGAAAATTAGCATCCAAGGAGAACAATCAACCACAAAACACAGAAACAAACACGCAAACAGAAAACAAGAAGGCAAAAGCAATAATCAATGCAAACGACATCACAAACTCAAAAGGGTTGACAATAGGGAAACCGCCTTGGAACGGTCAGTGGCAAAGTAGGCCACTGGGGGTTTAAACCGGTTCTAGGGTGCACCAAACCTCACACTTACCCTACTGTCATCCCATTAAAACAGGACAGTGTAAATAAAGAAATACCCGCCATGATCTAATATCTAACAAACAAGGCAGCATCAATAGGCAATATAAGTAAAACACAAATATGCTCGTGTAAATATAATACAAACAAACAATAGCCTAGAAAGCCACAATGAAGGTACTCAATGACTTGGCGGAAGCCAGAGCAACAAGAGAATAAACCATTAAGGGCACGACAAGACAGATCGTAGACAAATATCAAACGCCACCGTCCCAATGGGCTTTAAGACAACACTTCATATGACCAAGTATCAAACAAATAAAAGAGAAGTATTCATAAGAAGTTAAGTTGCAGACGTTAAGTGGTTTAACCAGGGTGTAGTTTCGGGAAAATAATGAAAAATATGACATTGACCTTGGCATTTTTTTGTCGTTCAACGATGTCCACCAATGCCAACAATACATATGACCAAGTATCAAAGACATAAAGTCAGGCAATCATAAAGTTAACTGAGGTTAAGTTACCCAACCAAGGTTGTTACCTAACTAAGGTTAAGTTTGGGGAAATAACGCAAAATATGACATTGAACTTGGTATTTTTTGTCATCCGGAGATGTCCACCAAAGCCAACTAGAGCTGTCGCTAAGCCAATTAGAGCTATCGATAAGAGCGACAAATATACCCTCACTACCAGTCCCCACATTCCCAACCCTACTATTTGAGTAAAGATTTAGTGGAATTAGATTTTCATAATCAGGTAATGGTGGCTTTGATCTTTGACGTACAGACCTTAAACCAACAGGAGCCATCTTTTCATCACAAGCAGTTCAACCAATAACTTTCATGAGATTTGCTTCAGCGGGAGAGGAGTTATGGACCGGAAAAGATTTTCCATTATCTGGTCCCGGTAACCTTGACCTTTGATCTACTGACCTCGAAATTAATAGGGGTCATCCTCTCACCACAGGTAGTTCACCTGTGAAGTTTCATGCTATTTACTTCAGGGGGAGCGGAGTTATGGTGCGGACAATGTTTTTCATTATCGGGTCCCGGTGACCTTTGACCTACTGAATTCAATAGGGTTTATCCACTCACCACAGGCAGTTCACCTATGAAGTTTCATGAGATTTGCTTCAGGGGGAGAGGCGTTATGGAATGGACAAGTTTTTTTTTCATTATCTGGTCATGGTGACCTTGACCTTTGACCTACTATCATCAAAATCAATAGGGCTCATCCTCTCATCACAGGCAGTCCAACGCATGACGTTTTATGAGATTTGCTTCAGGGGGAGAGGAGTTATGGAGCGGACAATATTGCGTCTACAGACAGAAAGACGGACAGACGGACATGATGAAACCAGTCTACATCGTCCAGCGGGGGTATAACAATAGATATGACCAAGTATCAAAGACATAAAGTGAGACAATCACATAAAGTTAACTGATGTTAAGTTACCTAACCAAGGTTAAGTTACCTAACCAAGGTTAAGTTTGGGGACAATAACGCAAAATATGACATGGACCTTGGTAATTTTTGTCATTCAGTGATGTCCGCCAATGCCAACCATACATATGATCAAATATCAAACAAAGAAATTTAAGTTATCAGAAAAAGTAAACTGAGGTTAACTTACCTAAGGTGATGTTTAGGGTAAATAACGCAAAACGTGACCTTGACCTTGATATTTTTGCCGTTCAGCGATGTCCACCAATGCCAACCTTACATATGATCAAGTATTAAAGACAAAAAGTTAGGCAATCACATAAAGTTAATTGAGGTTAAATTACCTAACCAAGGTTAAATTACCTAAACACGGTTAAGTTTGGGGGAAAATAAGCAAAATATGACATTGACCTTGGTAATTTTTGTCGTTCAGCGATGTCCACCAAGTATCAAACAAAGAAAATGAGGCGATCACATTCAGTTAACTGAGGTTAAGTTACCTAACCAAGGTTAAGGTTTGGGAAAATAACGCAAATTATGACCTCGACCTTGGACATTTTGGCATGACCTGATGTCCCTTGACCCAAAAAGGCATCTGACAAAGTTTCAGAAAAAATCGAGCAGCGGTTATTGAGATATAGTTGATTTAAAATGTGGCCTCTGCAGCCCTGCTATGTCTCGCTACCCACTATGTGGGCGAGACAAAAAAATGAACTAAAACCTAGAACATCCCTTCAATTATTTGACGCTTTTGTCTCATCAATACTCTATTACGGCTATGAAATGTGGGGTTTCACAAAATCGAAGGAGATAGATAGGGAGAATGCATCTCCAGTTTTGTAAAAACATTCTAGGAGTAAAACTGACAACCAGTAATGCTGGTGTTTACGGTGAATTGTGGCGTTATCCATTATTTATTATACCACAAGAAATACTAGAATAGTTAGATATTGGCTAATTGTATCATCTATGTATAATTCTTTCAATATCTGATTTTGAAAGTGGTTTCAACATTTGGTTATCCAATGTAAAATCTCTGCTTAATACGTATGGCTTTATGTATGTATGTATGTATGTATGTATGGGATGATCCTTTAAGGGTGAACCATCAACATTTTGTATCCAGCTTTAAACAGAGGTTGGTGTATTGCTTTATTCAAAAATGGAACACTGATCTACAAGAAAACAGAGTATTATCTAGTTTGTAAAGACATGTTAAAGATACTTTTGGATATGAAAACTATCTGAATGTTTTATGTACAAACACATTACGAAGTGTTTTTACTAAATTACGTTGATCTTCACATAGCTTAAGAATTGGGACAGGTCGTTATGCAAGTCATAGGATTGAAAGAAATGAAAGAGTTTGTCAAATATGTAATTCAACTAAAATTGAAAACGAATGTCACTTTGTTTTAATTTGTACAGCTTATAATGATATTAGAAAGAAATATATCAGAAAATATTACATACAAAGGCCAAACATGTTTAAATTTGTAACACTTCTACAATCTTCAATGAAGAACTTTTTAATTTAATTAATACTTGTCAAAGGGGGTTTACTGTCAGATGTTCTATTCCAAATATTATTTCTTAAAATATATTCAAGTACATCCTCACATAAATTGTTATTTTATATATATTCCATTTGCTTTTTTGATATCCTTGGATTATTGATTAAAAACTGTAATTTATATGATCTATGATTAATTAAGGAGTATATGTATTGAACATTTAACTATAAGTGAGTGTGTAGAAATATGTGTAACCTGTCATGTGATTATAATTATGTATTACAAATTATGTATGTAATGATGAAAAAAGGTAAAAGTTTAAATCAATAAAATATCTATCTATCTATCTATCTATCTATCTATCTATCTATCTATCTATCTATCTATCTATCTATCTATCTATCTATCTATCTATCTATCTATCTATCTATCTATCTATCTATCTATCTATCTATCTATCTATCTATCTATCTATCTATCTATCTATCTATCTATCTATCTATCTATCTATCTACCTACCTACCTACCTACCTACCTACCTACCTACCTACCTACCTACCTCCCTCCCTCCCTCCCTACCTACCTACCTACCTACCTACCTACCTACCTACCTACCTACCTACCTATCTATCTATCTATCTATCTATCTATCTATCTATCTATCTATCTATCTATCTATCTATCTATCTATCTATCTATCTATCTATCTATCTATCTATCTATCTATCTATCTATCTATCTATTGTCTGTCTGTCTGTCTGTCTGTGTGTCTGTCTGTGTGTCTGTGTGTCTGTCTGTGTGTCTGTCTGTCTGTCTGTGTGTGTGTGTGTATGTGTGTCTGTCTGTCTGATGGTTTAAAAGTGATTAATGATTGGCATGCTATTTTCCTTTTTGAATTTCGTTTCGTCAAGAGGATAGTACTGGCATAAGCATGATATATAATATCCAATGACCCACAGTGTCTGGATTTTTTCACATTATGCACATTCTATGTCTTAAAAACGATTAATGATTGACATGTTAATGTTCTTCTTGAATTTCGTTTCGTCAAGAGGATGGTATTAGCATAAGCATGATATAAAGAATTCGAAAAATAAATCTGAGTTGTTAACTTGCCACTTTAGAATTCATGAAAGACTATGTGGTAATGCCGCAGGCCATCCACATGTTTAAACGTAATCTTGGAATGTAATAGGAACCATGTCACCTGCTTCAGTTTAAATAAATACTAAAAAGTGAATCTCATGGAAGTAACAAAACAAACAAGAGAGAAAAGTAGCATACTCGGTTAAATCGAGTCTGTTCGTGAGCGGTAATATAAAGTGCAACACCTCTCATGCCCATTGGAATTATGCTTTAAAGCCACAAAGATTGGAATTGAATATCTCAAAGGACCAATAAATAATATTTGACCCGCCCCAGGACTCGCATATTGCTTATAGTCATATATGAACTTTAACAACTCTTCCTTAGAGATCGCTCACATGTCAGATTATCGGAACCAATCAGATTGCAGATCGTGGCATGTGTTATATATTAATACCGCAACAAACCAACTGCGCCTGCAGTCGGTTAGAGCGTCGTCTACTATGTGTCTTCGGTTCAGAGTTCGAGCCTTATATAAGGCAAAACAATGTAAACCATACCATGTTAAGATATCATTCTCGCCCTCGATCGATACTAGTATCATCTCTCGTGTTTGGCGCTTGGAATTATGGGGGGAAAAGTAGTCTGGTCAGATGATTTGCATATATATAGCTTCGGATCAAAACCCAGGTTTTAGGATCCAATCTAGACACGCCGGACAAAAGCACCAAACTTTCCTCAAATGTGTGTTTTATATTTCTGTGTTTTTAAAAGGGTCATATAGGAACACATTTGAAACTCCTGCAATATTTCTTAAGAATGGATTTCTAATGAAGTGTTACATTATATAAAGACCTAAATAATTTAAAATCACTGAAATTTCAATCTTAAGCAAATGTCGATTTTAACGATGTTTACAAATTGCACATTGAATAAACCCACGAACTGAGAGGTGTTGCCTCTTTTATTACCTCTCATGAACAATAAACCGAGTCTGCTATCTTTCTCCCTTGTTTGTGTGTGTTGCTTCCAAGGGATCCCCTTTTCAGTATTTATTAAGACACAAAGGATAAATGCTGCATTGTCAACTCATGACACAATACTGGCAGTATACTGCTAATCTGTTTATCTTAGGCGTTTAGGAAAATATACATCTGTAAAAATAACCGTGCTCACTAAATGTGAACTATCCCGATACACCGGGTACCGACCCTTAAGTGCAAGCGTTTAAAAACAATGTGTTTCATCTTATATGTTATGCTATATTGTCATTTTAAGTAATATTATTTAAATGAGATAAAATGAACTGAATATTGTTAATTGTCTTTTATTATCTCAAAGCCTTTATTGCTAAATGTATCAAAATATAGCAATGAGCTGAGCATATATAATATAGATATAAAAATCGAACAGGAAAAGTAGCATTCAAGGACGACAGTCAACCACAAACACACACAGAAACAAAGAGCAACTATATATAAAAATGAATAAAAGACAAAATAAGACATCACAAACACACAATGGTTGACAATAGGGCAACCGCCTTGGAACGGTGAGTGGCGAAACAGGCCGCTGGGGGTTTAAACCAGGTTCTAGGGTGCACCAAACCTCACACCCTACCGTCAACCCAATGAAACGGGACAGTGTAAATAAAGTAATCCCCGCCATGAACTATTCTCTAACCAACAAGGCAGTATTAATAGGCAATATAAGTGAAACACAAAGATGCTCGTGTTTATATACATACAAAAAAACAATAGCCTAGAAAGCCACAAAGAAGGTACTCAGTGACTTGGGAGAAGCCAGAGCAACAAGAGAATAAACCATTGAGGGCACGACAAGACTTGCAGGCATATTGCAACCAGACATACCCGATCAAGTAGATATAAAAGTCGAACAGGTAATGTCGCATTCAAGGACCACAGTCAGTCAAAAACACATAGAAACAAACAATAATTACAAAGGTGAATAAACGGCAAGATATGACATCACAAACATAAAAGGGTTGATAACAGGGCTACCGTCTTGGAACGGTCAATGGCAAAAATAGGTCGCTGGTTCTAGGATAAACTAAACCTCACTATTACCCTATTGTCATCGCATTTTCCAACTTTGCTAGAAAAGAGTGACCGTTGTGAACAGTTTCCTGGAAGTCCAGACTCTATTGTGAACATTACGTTCAAGATACGTGTCTCCGGATTGCACTTGTTCTGTACTTGTTGTCGGAGGGACTATAAACCTTAGAACGACACACACACACACACACACACGCACACACACACACACGCACACGCACACGCACACACACACACACACACACTCCTGGATATAACCTTAATGACTTGTTAACATTTCAGTTGTATGTTTGTTAATGCATTCACTCTGCTTGAGTCCATGCTTTGCCCCGTAAACAAACGGGGCCCCCGGATCTTCAGGGGCTTGATAAAAAACACAAAAAACAACAACAACACTTATTTCAGCTTAATGACTCTCAGATTTTCATTAATTATACAAACAATTGTTTGCATTCCTATCAGTTCACAGGCCCACAGTCATGTTTATTTACTACTGATAAAGTGATGATAGAATTTGCCCCCTGCGTTGGTAGGAATATCGGAAGGGTTGGGTCCTGGATCATCGACTATACTATGAAGGGGCGTAGCTGTGATATAATGGATGTAGTGACATGCTGAAGGCTAGAGGCGTCCGAGGCATGCTTCCCTGGATTTGTTTTTAAACTTGATGATCTGTGATGGCATTTCACGCATTTTAGAGTCCTAAACATCTTTTGGAAGTTTAAATAATGACATACGCGATTAAATAAAGTGTCTTTCCTTCGTCTACCTGAAATAGTTAATAGGGTATCTTTTGTTTTGTTTGTTCAACTACTACTAATATTTTGTTCTCTTAATATGACATGCAATTAATGTTGTATTCCATATGTAAAGTTATGTACCAATTGTTAATATGTTTACTTATAATCTCTGAAAAAGAGGAAATAAAACATATATACATATACAGTCGTGAAAAGTTTTACACAAAAGCATTGCATATTTATATATATAATTAATAATTTTAATGTTTTTAAAATTCTGTTAAGCCTTTGCCAAACTAAGAGTTTCTTCTCATAGATTATAAATAGAAGATTTGCAATTAATGAAAGGAAATGTGATTGCTGCTATGTTTTAGAGGATGAATTTCATTTTGTTTCAGAACACAGTCTTTCAGGAGACAAAATACCGTCGGAGTTGACATACTACGTTTAAGTCTGTGAATAATTTACTTTATTTATGATTTAAATTATGAATTAATTATTTCAACTTGTAATAGCCACAGTATTAATTTGTAGACTTTAATTATACGCCGCTGGCCGTGGAATGGTGTGAAAATACCTCATTGAAGGTTCCATGTTCGCCGTCATATGCACATCATCTTCGGGATGGCTCAAATTTCTGTACTATTGACATGTTAAATACTGAGTTCTGCTCAACCCGTGGCTAGAGGGCGTGAATGGTAGCAAGCACGTTTCATTACCGTTCATGAACAGTCTCAAACAAACCGAGACTGCAATATGTTTTGTATTTATCGTGTTCGCAATTTCCAAATTTCTCCTTTCTACTTTTTGTTTGCACAGAAAAGAGAACGCTGATATATAAATTGAAATATCTCAATAGATATATAAGATATATTTATCGCATTTCTTTTTAATGAAAACACCAACATATTTATTTAATATCACACTTAAAAATGCTATGGAAAATGATGGATTGTTTGTTTTCTTTTTCGCGCTGTTCATATTGTTATATGCAGGCAATACTGTCTTATTTGCTGACTCTATAGACAACAACAGAATTAAATGCAGGATAGGGCATACACGTTATACTCATTCATATTTATTACAAGGTGAGCAATTACCGGAATGTATTCCCTGCTTTGCACCGTTAACGGTCAAACACATGTAGACTTTGATCCTATGCGTTAAAAGTACTACAATGTTAATACTATGAAAGAGTTATTTAATACTATAGATTTTAGTCTTGTTTTAGATTTCCTGAAAGAAATCAGACTATATAAATGATTATAATATGTTCTTATATAATTATACTTACTTGTTTATATACCCGTTGACGGGCATTTGTTGATTTACATATATAATTTATATTACTACCATATCATCCCTTATTTGTATATAGTTTTATCTTTATATATTTACATTAATTTTTAATTACTACTTCATTTCTTCATCTTTCATCAGTTTTTGCGCACAATATGACCTATTTATGTGTCGACGTGTCGTAAAACACCATTCATTCAGAATTAAATGCTTTCGAACTAAATTGTAAACAATGGAAATTGATAATTAATACAAAAACGAATGAAATTTTAGTTTTCTCTAAAGGTGTCCCCCGCCATACCACCCAAAACAAACAAACAAACAAAAAGGGTTTTATTTTTATAAGGAATAACGTTTTATTGCAACTGAATCTATACACATTCCTGGTTATATCTTGTATTCATTAGTACAAACAATCATGTTATGAACGCAGCAACAAGAACAATGGTGGGTGTGTTAAAAAGAGGAAAACGCTTAGTTTAATAATATTTTATTGCAGATATGTTAAATACATCAATTTAACATCACAATATTCATAGAAACATATTCAAAAGGATTGAACTACAAGTTATTACAACATTAGTTACAGTTCTCTCCAAAAACGCTAACTTATACTAACTGAAATGCAGTTATTTTTAATAAACTTATAAAACCAAAACTCGTGTATGCCACTTAGTATGGGGTTTCGTTAATCTCTATATTAAAGAAAGAGCACAACTTAAGTTCTTAAAATATATTTTGAAAACAAAAAAGTGCACGCCAAATTGTATTGTATGGTTAATGGTGAAACTGGTGTGTACCCTATGTATTGTGATTTATATGCTAGAATGGTGTATTTCAGGATAAAACTTACAGGCACTGAGTCAAACAAGTCATCTTCGCATATGTATGATATATAATGTACAGTTATTACAGGTTAAATCCAAACCGCTGATTCAAATGCAAAATTGCAATGTATAAAGATGATGAAATACATCTTAATTGAGTGTGGGTTTATTGGAATCTGGAACACCAAATCACATGGCTTAACAGAAACTCAACGATCATTTATAAATTCATTGTACGATAATCATACAATTCCAGTAGTGTTTACAATTATAGAATATTTTAAATTCGTAAATATCAGAAAAACAAATACACGTTTGATACAAGTTCGGACAATAACTTATACAACACATTACAAGATGAAACGGGTCGTTTGAACGAAAGTCGTTTTCACAAAAGAGTGTGTCCCCTCTGTTCTTTCGAAATAGGAGACGAATTGTAATTAACTTTCAATTGCATTTGTTTCAAAGAAATTCGAAAACGGTACATAAAATCGGCTAATTACGCAAGATCAAATGTTTATAAATATAAACAAATTAATGAATACAGTGGGTTGTGGGGTATAGAATCACTTGGGTTAACCGTCTAAATTTAAATGAAAGTAAAATGTCTATTTAGTTTCTGAATTAGATTTACCCGACAGCAACATTTCTGAAATTATATTACTATGGCTGTGATATTTTTTAATAGTTTTTTTTTCACCAATATTTACATAATTCCATTGTATCCGTAGAAGTGCCAACATTTAACAAGTTAACTTATTTGACGATTACATTTTGACTTTTGTCCCTGAAATTTATTATAACAGCAAATATTTATATCTCAGTTTATTGTGACAGTATGAATACACATTTCTTTCGGGTAGTAAATATCGTTTTTTTCTGAGACATGTTGCACTAAGTGATACATTTTGCACGGAAAAATGCACCAAATCATTTCACCGCTGCATAAATGTATACGTGCCCGGAGAAAAAACAAACTCAGATACACGGGTCGGCCCGGTTTACGTCCCCATCCGACGGACAAGGGTAAGGGAAAGTGTCTTGCCCAACAACACACTGACGAAACTCAGTGGTGCTGGTGATGCCTAAACCCGGGTCCTCTGAATTTCAAGTCCCCCTTGCTAACCATCGCGTCAACATGTTTAATAGTCTCAAGCAGGTGACATAAAACCATAAAATACATAAAACCAAAACGTTAACACGTCATTAAGGCATTCTCACCCTCGATCGATACTAGTATCATGAATTTGAAAAATTCGAAATGACGTCAGTATGGTCATTAAGGTTATATCCAAGAAACTGGAGGTCACACCGGTCCCTCTTTCCTAGCAAGTTGGCACTACGTTCATGTATGTCGAGTTTCAATATGCCTGCACGTCTTTTATATGCCCAGATCATTGCTGTTTTGGACAATTAAGGCTTTGGGGTAATAAAATACAAGTACGAATACTTAGTACATATTATCTCATTTAAATAAGTTTACTTAATATTACAATACAGTATAAAATATAAGATAACATGCTTTTTATTTGTGTAAACTCTTACACATAATGATACCCAGTGTATCGGGATAGTTCACATTTAGTGATACAGATGTATACTCTAAAAGCTATGTCTGACATACCGGTGCTACTATAATCAAGAGTACAAATTTGTATAACAAACACTTAAAAATGAACAGTGTAATCGTAAAATGCCAATTTTGCCATCATTTGACAATGCAGTTGTTTCTTTAAGTGCAGACATCGTTAAAATAGACATTTACTTAAGTGTTTTAATTAATGTAGGTCTTTATAATGCAATAATTCATCAAACGTCCCATTAAAAGCAAATATCGCAGTTAAAATTAAATTTGAAGTGATATTATGAAAAGTGTACATCTACAAGTTATAAACAAGAGGCCCACTGGCCTTGTCTCGAAGTGCGCGCACTTTCTAAAGAAACAACAACACACATTTCTTTATATACACCTATTTAAAACTAGGACACCGTAGGGGAGCCATACTTGACCCTGTCATCATTTGAACATACTAGGTATAGAACGATAGGCTTATGATACATGCACAATATTAGACATTTAGCTTTTAAAGTATCAGAGATTTTTAAAAAAAAAGTTGTCCTATATAACTCAATGACAATTCTTTATTGAGTAATCTTGGCCGCCGGCCCATAATACAAACAGTTGTTACGAATGCGACATACATAATTACAAAATATAACCATTTTCAAAATACTACACATATTTACAAATTATAATCAAAATATTCACAGCATTAACGATTATCATAGAATTCGACCTGGTTTATGTATTACATTTACTGTTCATTAAACCTTTTAGTAGTATCGTTCTAACTTTAAATGCATAATAAATAAATGTTGATAAATCTAAAATTGTACTTTCATCACTGTTAAATAGATGATAAAATAGTTGAGTTGTGGTTGAAGAATTTTGAAGCTTAGTAATATATTTCTTTCTTATATCGCTATACAGTGGACATATCATGATAAAATGGTATTCGTCTTCTATCGATTGCCTGTCACAAAGTGGACATATTCTTTCTTCGTAGGGCGTATTATTATGTCGACCAGTTTCTACAACCAGATTATGCGCAGAACATCTAAATCTCGAAAATGCTACTCTGAATTTTAAGGGAATGTTTAAAGAAAGGTAGTTTGCAGCTTTCAATTCAGGCATAATATATCTATAGTGTCTACCTTTGCTAGATTCTGTCACCTTTTCACGCCATTCCTGTTTAAGTCTTTGCTTGAAAGTGCGAATAAACACGCTTTCATTTCCTACCCCATCATTTAACCAAGCATATCCGAATCCATATTTAAATAAGTTTTTAATTTGAGAGGCTAAACACTCCTTTGCATATGACCAAATCAGTTTTGGAGTTATATACAAACCCATATACTTATACATAGACACGCATTCTAAAAAATGTCCTTCATAAAACCATTTTTCGTTTCCCCTGAGAATACCCCCATTTCTGAAAACAATTAGTTTTGTCTTTGATAGATTGATTTTCATTCCTGTCCTATACAAAATGAGGAAGTAACATCTATCTGAGATAGTAACCCTCTAACTGTTTCGCTTACATTTGCTATATCATCTGCGTATATAACTGCTAGAACATCTTGCTAACTATCTGAAATCTGAATTCCCTGTATACCAACTCGTCTTAATTCATCAATAAGATCATTTATGAACAGAGAAAACAAAATTGTGCTCAGTCTACATCCTTGTCTAGTACCTATTTTACAACTAAAACTTGTTGTGTATTCGTTATTTTCAACTCGTACGCATGTACATATATGTTTATACATAGAAACAAGAAGCTTGAGGAACTTGCCCCTACTCCTTTTCTTATTAAACATTGAATTAGCTCAAGATGGTTTAACGTATCAAAAGCCTTCGAAAAATCAACAAAAATACAATAGAACCGACCACCTTTCTTGCTGGGGTACTTTTGTATCATTTCCATTAACGTAAATAAGTTGTCTATGATAAAATATTCTTTTCTGAAGCCAGCTTGAGCTTCATCTATTTCAGACCAGTTGTATAGTCGTGTTTTCATCATGCCTGTAAGGATTGTATTTAAAATATTGATTAATGATATTCCTCTAAACTTATTTTTGTCAGTCTTTGAACCAGTTGTATATACTGGGCATAGTATACTTTCTGACCAAGCACTGTGTTTAATAGGGTGATATATCCATCACTGTGTTTTATATCATTTCGGAGATTATACCATCTGGGCCACTGGATTTCCCCAGTTTCAAGCTACCAATGCTCGTTTTTAATTCTGCCATACTAAATGATTCGTTAAAAATGTCATCAATTTCAATGTCATCATTTAGTTGTAAGTCATCTAATACTCCGTTTGCATTTTCGCTGTATAAAAGGGGTTTAAAATGATCGAACCACTGTTTACTACTAATGTCATATGTACATTTTGCTTTATATCTATACTTTTTCGTGAATTAATTAATGTGTCTCTGCTCTGTTTTTGAAGATCGCGTTTCTTTTCTTTACATACATGTTTGAACATATTCCTAGTTTGTTTATAACCATAAAGATTGTCGGTGGTACTAATATTTCTGTAAATACGTAATGATCTGAGTTTTTCTTTCTTTAGGATGTCACATTGTTCATCCCACCAAGTCGGTTGTGACGACTTGCTGCGACGACCGCCGAATACATTCAGCTGCTTTGTTGTACATATCAACTATCATTTGAACACTGTTATCAATGTTAACATTTATCATTTCGTATATGCTGTCTTTAAGATTGTTGAACAACGTTTTAAATTTTAAAGAAAATCTTTCTTTTTTATCTTCATTACATATGAATTTTCTCGCCGTTTGCTCAGACAAATAATCATTTGTATTAGAACTAGCCTCATTTAATACAGGAAAAGTCAATTTACAATGTAATGGGAAATATACCGATTTTGATCTATCACCAACTTCAAAATATGAAATATAAGGAAACAATACAGTAGTCAACAATACTAGACCCATTATTTGCTGTACACGTAATTTCCCCATTTGAATCATTTAGTGACCTTCCGTTAATAATATGAACTGCATTGTTTTTACACAACTCTATCAACGACCGCCCAAATGCGTTACAAGTTTTCTCTTTTGATTCCCTTAGAGTGCAAAACTCATCACTTTCATATACATCTTCATCAAAAATAAAATCAAAGTCACCATGAAAAGATATATCTTGAAACTCACCACATCGAGCATTTAGATCTCCAGCGATTAATAAATTTGAATCAGGGTACCTCGTAACGACCTCTAACAACTTATCTTCAAATATTTCAATACCGTTTGTTCCAGTCATATCATCATACATTGTTGAACCTTCTGGTGAACATATAAAAAACTCATTACAATATCGTTATCTATATTAAGTAACAGACCATTGATGTGAAGGAAGATGCACTCATTCAGTTCCGAGAATACTTGTTTTACCAAACCACTTTCTACAAAGCAACTTTTTACAAATACTGTTACCCCACCCGAATAAATACCCTTTTTTGCTCATCTTTTTACGTATATTTGTAAATACAGTATACTAGTATCCTTGAAGGACATTATCAAATTGTTTAACACATTGACCCCATGTTTCACAAAAAAAAGATATTTCAAATTCCTTCACTTATTCCCAGAAACTTGTGTCGTTATTTATTTAGATAACCCTTCAATATTCCATGAAGCAAATTTTAGAGAAAATATCTCAGAATCTGAAGCTGTTTCCTTAGGGCGTTGGCCCTCTTCCTATCTACCGGCATTATCTTTAACAATATCATCTAATGTCTCATCATACCTAAACACTTCTCTATTGAGGACTAGTTTATCGTACCTTAAATACGCATTGTTGCCATTTTCTAAAGCGTTTCTGAGGAATCGCCTAAGGTAATTTCTTGCTTCCAACTCAATGTAACAATGTGAGATTCGGATCCGTGGCCGTATTTGAACATAAGCCTGTGCTAGATGCAACATATAAGACCTCTGGCTCTTGTCGTTTCAGAGAACAGTTTTTCTCTGGAGTTGGTCCAAATAGATTATTTTTTTTAAAGATCCACTATTTTTTTTATTTAAAATGGGGAAATAACTTTAACAGGAAACAGCTACCGTGCTGGCACTGCTATTTAACTACATGTTCTCAATAACATGGCACCAGTAAGAATGTGTCCTTTTTAACATTTGTTATGGCTCATGGACTATGGTGCTCACTATGTAAATATCTAAACCGGCAAATATCAATATAGGAGTCCAACCATTCCTGAAAACAGAATAGAAACTGAACAACGTTTCAGTTAGAATGTCCTCTTTATAAACTACTTAATAGTGCGAGTAAACCTTCACAGAGCGAGAGTGAACCGGCAAGATAATTTTAATCCTGTGTTAAGGCTTATGTCCCCTTGTGTGGAGTCCCATTGAAAATGCATTAACAAAAGAAAAAAATAGATCTCAAATAATCTTGAATATTTTTGCGTGTAACTTGCAGTTTAATTTGTTTACATTTTTATCTAGACTGTGCTATACTTGAATAATAAATACTAAGTGTGTATTGATTCCTACTAAGCTTGTGTCATACTCAAGGTCATGTGTGTATTGACTAATTCACATATTTATCAAGTATGTATTTATAATTCAAGAGAAGCACTGCTTAGAAAAATGTGTAAACATATTATACTGAAAGTGTCATGAACAAATATTCAAGATTATTTGAGTTCTAATTTTTACCTTTTTCAAATGCAATCTCAATGGGATTACACAAAAGGGGACATGAACCTTAAAATGTTAATTCCTTTGAGTTGTTTTTAATGAAATGTAGAAACAAGTAAATTTTTAAGTCTGACTGAAACGAAATAAATTACTGCCATACTAAATATGTAACTTTACTTTTATATGTTTGCACATTGTATGGAATACGCAATGATATGATCGTCTTTTTTTGTTTTTAATAAACGCTGTAATTGTGACATGCAATCCCTGCAGGCGATTACACAGTATCAATGTAACATTTTCCTGTACACTATATATAATAAATGACATAGTAAGTTCGACAACACAAGACAAACATTCAAGGATTAAAATCGATATTTTCATCTTTTAACGGGGTATGCAAACATTAAGGTAGTTTAAAGAGCGCGAAGTCCGAAGGAAACGCGTGTAATATAAATGTAAATATAGCTAGTGAAATGTACAGACTTTACCTAGGTTCCATTAACTCTAACATGACTCACTCTGCTTAAATTATTATTTTATATAAGCTTAATATACTGATAGGAAAACAAAGTAGCTTTCTAAAATGATGGTACAATAAAGGGATTGTACAATAAAGGGATAATACAAACAGATGAAAATTTGATAAGAGCGATAAATACATATAGAAATTGTTGCAAGTGTTTGAAACACCTTTCCTTAACTTGAAAGATGTGTCCACGACGCTTAATTCGTGTATGATAAATAAAAACAAGAAAATGTCTGCTCATGGCAAATAAATGGCATTTTACGGTTAAACTGTTCATTTTTAGGTGTTTGTAATTAATGAATTAATATAATTAATGATTGCAAATATGCAGGTTATGTAGAAAAACTAACGGAACGCCGCGAGTTTTAAGCAAATCAAGATTGCGTCCCTTTAAATCAAATGAAAAAATACGCTGTGCATGGAAGTCATAAAAACGATAGAACGTATTGTTCGCACGCACGCAGGCACGCACACACACACACGCCAATTGTTAACTGCGATATAATTATTCCTCAAATTAAAACATTTTAAACTAAATCCAGGTGAAAAACAAAACTATACTTTTTGGAAAAAAAGTAAAAATCAAACGCAGTATCCGAAAATGTCACATTTCTTGATATCTAATCTCACCAAGTAATATGTAC
This sequence comes from Cyrtodaria siliqua, assembly GCA_037043455.1. Taxonomy (NCBI): domain Eukaryota; kingdom Metazoa; phylum Mollusca; class Bivalvia; order Adapedonta; family Hiatellidae; genus Cyrtodaria; species Cyrtodaria siliqua. Next base: position 119,731 of record JAWPHD010007287.1, read on the forward strand.
GTTGTAGTATTAAGAAAATTAAACGTATGACAGTTACAAATGACTGGGGTATTATACATGCTCAAATAAAGACAAGAATATCGGTAGAACCGATGACTGCTCCTCGAAGCCCGCTTTGTTTGAATGAAATAGTATCAGAAAAGGAAACTGTACAACAATAATTAATGGATTATGTAGATCTGTGCACTATTCAGTAAATGCTGAGAAATGGCTAACTAGAAAGCTTGGACAATATTGCACTGGACTCAATGGGATTTGATTTACTTCCGGTACACCTATACTAAAATAAATTAAGTGTATAAGAAGGATAATTCTGTATTTAATCATTAGTAGTTTTAAGTTATGCCTCTGACAAGGAAATCGTGACGGACGGACGGACGCCCGAACGAACGGACAGACAAAGCGCCGACTATAAGCTGCCCTGAAATTTTTTGTGCGGTTGTGTGTGTGTGGTGGTGTGGTGGTGGTGGGTGGGGGTTGCATAATAAACACTGTTAAGCACCTACAGAGGACTACAAACTCCAAGGAAACAGGAAATTGTATCTGAACATCAGTTGAACTTGTTAATCCTTATCTCAGGTGACCTTTGCAATGGCCTAATCCTTTTGTTCTCCCCCTAATCACATGCACATCAATTGAACTTGTTAATCCTTATCTCAGGTGACCTTTGCAATGGGCTAATCGTTTTGTTCTCCCCCAAATCACATGCACATCAGTTGAACTTGTTAACCCTTATCTCAGGTGACCTTTGCAATGGGCTAATCCTTTTGTTCTCCCCCAAATCACATGCACATCAGTTGAACTTGTTAACCCTTATCTCAGGTGACCTTTGCAATGGGCTTATCCTTTGGTTTTCCCCCTAATCACATGGTGATACACTAGTTGTCCCAAAAAAGTCAGTTAAAAGTGTTACCTATATATCAATGTTTACATGTCGCATTGCATGTTTATTAGTGATTTGGCCTTGAAGAACAGCTAAAATTAGTATAGATGTAAACATGTTTACCACTTACGCAAATATTTTATGCAAATTCATTTATGATGATCTGAACTGTTCTCATTGGACTGTTTTAGTGGGGAAGCTTTTGGAACAATCTTTGGCAGTATATAAACAGACTCTGGGAGCAGCTCAGCAGTTCAGCTCAGAAGATTAGTATTCAGTAAAAAGTTAATTTTGAATTCGATGCTTTTAAAAATATAAAATATATAGAGGATTTACTTAATATTGTGCTTATTCATAATAACAGTGAAATTGGATTTTTGGACTTAATCGGAAATATTGGAAATTAATTTGGACTGAAAGGACAATAAAGAGACACTTACTGTTTTGGATTAAAGAGACACTTGCTAATGTGAAGTAAAGGAACATTGGATATTTTTATTTGGACTTAATTAAAAAATTGGATATTAATAAAAAACTGTATTTGTGTATTCTGTAAGTCAATAGTTTCTGCAAATAAATGTGTTAATTATATTTTCGTATTGCTGGTTCTGCTTACTTTCTCGTTACATATAAAACTTTTAAGAAAATACAAAACATATGATACAGTATTAATGAAATAAGGCATCCATCCCAATAACATCTATATTTAATCAAGTGGTCGAAAATAAACCACAAAAATAAATAGTTGCTAACTTGGAATGGCCAGTAGCAGAAAGGTCGCTTTGGGGTTAAACGGAGATGGAGGGTGTACTAAAAGTAGGTATAGAAAGTCGAACACGAAATGTAGCCTTTACAGAACACAGTAAAACCAAAAACACGCATGAAAACAAACACCAGTTACATAATACGAAGCAAGGCATGTGATATCACACATGTTGCCAATAGGGCTACCGCCTTGGAACGGTCAGTGGCAAAAATGCCGCTGGTGGTGGTGGTGGTGGTGGTGTGTGTGTGTGTGTGTGTGAGGGGGTATAGTGGTTAAACTAGGTTCTAGGGTGCACCAAACCTCACTCGTACCATATTAAGAGCCAATCAAACGGGACAGTATAAATAAATAAAAATCCCCGTCAGGCTATATTTTCTAATAAGCAAGTCAACATTAAGAGGCAATATAAGTATAACACATAGATGACAATGTATATGTGAATATAAACAAAAACAAACATGTCTAGAAAGCCACAAACCAAGTATTCAATGACTTGGCAGAAGCCAGCGCAACACCAGAACAAACCACTATGGGGTACTTTGGGGTACGACAAGACAAGAGTTAAGACAATTGAATGTTGTTTAACGGCTCATCAACACAGTATAGGTTATTTAGAGCCGCCCCAGAGAGAGGGGAAGGATACATAGGAATCCGGGAACCTGCCCTACTCTTATTATCGAATAGATTCCTATGGTTCTTTAACGTGCTCGGAGGATAGACCGATACACGGGACCGCCCGGTTTACGTCCCCATCCGACGGACGAGGCTAAGGTAAAGTGTCTTGCCTAAGAACACACCGACGGAACTCAGTGGCACCACGGAGGATTGAACCCGGGGCCTCCGGTTACAAATCCGCCGCGCTACCGACTGCGCCACGCCAGCCCCTCAGTTAAGACAAACATCAAAAGCTATTGTCCTTTGAGGATTTAGGTAGACGTCATTATAGAATCCATAATCTGTAACCCCTCATGTTAAACGTTCAACAAGTTTAATAAATATTGCATGACCGTGATTATGACCATTAGTTTGTAAATCACGTCACCAAGTCATGTTGTCAGAGTCCTTGTCGCAGAAGAGTTCTTAAATTACTTACATATTTTAAAAGTAGATCAGATTTACGATAATACAAATGTGCAAGGATCTTTCGAAGTTTTTGGCAACGGTAGCCCTGATGGAGTAACTTAGCTATACAAAGAATCCTCATCTCGACTACAAGATCTAAAAAGACCGAATAGGTTAAGAAACATAGATCCCATAAGAAGTTGCTCCCATCTAAGTGGAGATAACTGACACAATAAAAATTAAAACCATCTCTCTTGTCATAGATTTCGCTAATTATTTCTCTATTTTCAATAGAATAGAGAGGTGTAAATCGAGGAAAGAAGCCTCAGTAGTCTCATAAATAGTATCGTCTGTGTTCTTTAGGATATATAGGGTTAACCATAGTAAAAAATAAAGGGTTATCAATGTTCAATATGTTATCCAGATACAGAGATGTGTCATTAAAGGCTTAAATTACAACTGCTGAGTGAAAGATGCAATACGAAATCTGTTTCATATTAATGCAAAAAAACAACCTGCGACAACAGGTGCAAAGTCGGTACCCATAAGATACCAACAATTTGTCTATAAACAGTACTCCATACATAACGACTCCATGGTGCCACTGAGTTCCGTCGGTGTGTTCTTGGGCAAGACACTCTTCCTTAGCCTCGTCCGTCGGATGGGGACGTAAACCGGGCGGTCCCGTGTATCGGTCTATCAACCGAGCACGTAAAGAACCATAGGAATCTATTCGATAATAAGAGTAGGGCAGGTTCCCGGATTCCTATGTATCCGTCCCCTCTCTCTGGGGCGGCTCTAAATAACCTGTACTGTGTTGATGAGCCGTTAAACAACATTCAATTCAATTCAATTCCATACATAACGAAAATAAACCTCACTACTCTTACCATACTGGTCATTCCAATTAAACGGGACAATGTAAATAAGCAAATACCCACCAGTTTGTATCCTATAACAAATAACGCAATATTTTTAGGCACACAGATGATCATGTATATATGAATATAACTAGAAAATGTGACACGTATGCTCCGTTTAAGCGCTGTTAGTCACATACAACGCAATCAGTAAAGTATGTAAGTATGTCAAGGTCATTCTCACTGACTTATTGTTGCTGTCAGTTTGTTCTTTGTGTGAATGAAGTTTAAATGCTGTTTGGCTGTTAGTTTGCGAGAAATCGCCTAATTTAACAGAATGTAAAAATCAGGTCAAGGGCAGTCATATTGATTGACCTCCTTTTTATAGGAACATACTGCTGTAATGTAGATGTGAGTGTTATAAAGTTTAAAATTTAAAAGCTATATGGCTTTTGATATCTTACTAATGGCTTACTTCAAAGAAAACAAGTAAAACATTATTGTAAATTAACAAAGTGTTTTTGTTCGTTTTTGTTTGTATGGTGTTTTACGTCATTGTAAAAAAACATAGGTCACGCTTAGTGTTTTCCTGGTCCTTTGGGATCATCGCGCCCAATAGAGGTGGCTTTGAAGTAGAATACCGCTTAAGCCGGTGCTATGGAGCGTGAGAGGTGTTGCTTTCTACATTACCTCCCATGAACAGACGCAATAAAACCGAGTCTGCTACTTTATTCTTTTGTCATACAGATTAAATGTGCAAGACATTTAAAAGAGTTTGGCTTTTCGTATGTAAGTAACGGCTAAGAAATAAACATTGTTTATGTAACACTAATGTAGATTAACAAAGTTCAAAGAGTAAGTCAAGGTCATTAACAGTGACCTTCTTTTGCCATGTGAACCGGCATAAGTGTTTGAGAAATGAACTTAAACTAAAACTTGAATATAAAACTTGAACATAAACAAACTAAGAGAAAACGCAATGTCAATGTAATTTATATTGAATTACGTTTGTTAGGAACATACTGCAGTTATACAGCTGTAAACACATTTGAAATTTGAAAACTCTACGGCTTCCGGTGTCTGAGAAATGTACTGCAAGAAACACTTTAATGTAAACTCGTTTCGTGCGAGAGTCACGGAGCATAAACAAACAGAAGCATACAAAGAAATATAAAAAGATCCGATAGGGAAAGTAGCATTCAAGGAGGACAGTCAACTACAAAACAAGTCGCAAAGAAATACTCAATTACCTGGCAGGAGCCAGAGCAAGAAGAGGTTTGTTAAGGGCAAGATAAGACAAGATCGAAGACCCAAATTAAAATTAACTTCCTTTGCAAGATTAAGGTAGACGACCTAAGAGATTCAACTCTCTTTCAACTCTCAGTCGGGTTAGTTATAACAAAGATCAGAGTATAGTTGGTCAAACACTAAACATATAATACGCTGAAAAGGTATAGTGTCATAATCACATTTGATAAATGTCCAAATAAGCTTGATAACAATGTTTATGAATGTTAAAGTATCATGATGAAGGAAGGATCTTATGAAGTTTGTAAATCCCGTCACGTCAGGTTGTGATAGTCATCGCAGAAGATTTCATTAAAAGTAGATCAGTGTCACGATATGTAGTAGAGACACAAGTCGAACAGGAGATGCATGATTCACAGAATTCAGCCATCCACAAACACGCATTAACATCAAACATTTTCTCAGAAACTCGAATGCAAACTCTAGAAAAGCATATAAAATGAGAAACAAATACATCATAAAATGTTGCTTAGGGAACATCCCCGTCTAACATAAGAAATGATGTCAAAATAATCTCTCATACTCAACATATACTCAACATTATAACGCAATATGTCTGATTTTTCTTCAGTTTTTAATTTAAACATTGGCTACTACTGCACTTAGTTATATGCGTAGAAACAACATCATCCTAAGAATATTGAACTGGAGTATACGAATCAGTGCTGCCAAGCTCCAGAAATAAAATCTTGATGAAATAATGTATTAGCTGCTTGATCAGCAACTAAAACAAAGCTACACGCAATATATGAGAACTCGACTCTGGTTCCATAGAAGAATATTTATAAATCTGTATATATGCAAGAGTATGATAGTGGACCTTTGGAAACGGCCGAACACGATAAATACGAAATATTGCAGTCTCGGTTTGATTGAGACTGTTCATGAACGGTAGTGAAATATGCTTGCTAACGCTCATGCCCACTAGCCCCGGGTTGAGCAGAACTCAATATTCATAAGATCAATAATACAGAATTTTAACCACCCCGAAGATGGCATGCATATGGCGGTGAACATGCCATATTTACTGCCATTATTGTCGGAGCCTCAATGCTCCGGCTATATTTATCCCGGACTCAGAAAGCTGCTATGGGTGTTGGACTGTGTATCAACGTCATATTACTGTTCATAAAACAACTGTATTCTAGTAAGAATACCGCGACGCATTCAACTTGGTATACAAGCATTTTATGGGTCTTCTACTACTTGAATTAGGTATCAATTTCAGGGATACAGTCTATACATCTTTCTCAGCATACGAATACAGCTGGTTCCATATCGTTATTGACTGATGTTAAACTTTATTAAAGGGACAAACGACAATCTTGATTTTTTAAAAACTCGGTAGCCCCGTTAGATTTTCTACATAACTTGCTTTTGTTCAATAATTCATATTAAATATAAGAACAATATAAAGATAATTGTGTGTGAATATTACTAACTGTTTGTGTGTAAAGCTTTATATATATATCTCTTTTTGGTGCTGTCTGATTTTAGAATAAGCAACACCTCTTCAATCATTAAACAGAGTTGATGAAACTTTAACTGAAGCATCTTCAAAAGAGTTTGAAAAAATCAGATTTCAATAATAAAAATCATCTAACATTAAATCCTTTCTTTTAATTTAAATTTACATTGCTAACAACTGACGCTCCAATTGATATTATATTATCAGTAAGTTGTATTTTTGTTTATAACTATAATAATTTACAAATTCTTCATATTCTAACCATTATCTTTTCCCAATTCCTCACATTCTAATCATGAAACAACATTCTATTTTGTGATCCATTACACATACTATTTCAGATGTCTATCATATTCATATTATAACATTATACAACACCAGTATACTTACTCCCTGGTGTTGGCAACACAGATGCCAAAATTAAAAATATGTTCATTTTGTCTCATGATAACTAGTTTATGTAGTGCTAAAATCGTTCATGATAAATGTGCTTTGATTGTTGACAATTACAAATAAAACAATTCTAACATCTACACACTGTTTGTTTATTATTATCATATTCATTCCCTTGCTGTTTTCTTATGTAAATGTTCTGACCGTATCTAATAACATTTGAGCGAAATAAACAAAGTGGAATTTAGTTGGGAGCAGCGGTTATGAAGCCATGCGAAATATCAATACGCAAACTTTGGACTTCCGGGAGGTGACCTTTTCGATATTGAATGGACTTCCGGGAGTTGACCCTTTCGATATTGAAACTTCATTTGTGCAACGTTGATAGTCTAGAGTAAGAAAACATGTTGAAATATATTTATCGATGAGAAGTAGATTTGTTTTAAAGTTTCAGCTATATATAGTAATAGCGGCCATCATGAGTGGCGTATTGACATTGCTTGTGCAATTTGAAAGCCATTGACCGAAGAGTAATATTTGTGTGGCGTTTGGTCAAAATCAGCCAAGCGGTTACTATAAAGCTTTAAGCAAACATTAACGGACGAGGATGACTGACGGAGCCGATGCAATAGCTTACGTTGAGCCCTATTCCTTTTGCAATATTCCTGTACGGATTTAGGAAATTTCAAATAGTTGCTTCTTTTCAGTAGTTGTATATAACTCTATGAAAACAAAGTTGACCTCTGGCGGCCATGTTCGAAGTCAAATCAAAGTGAATTTTGTTTAGGACCAACTACATACATGTCATACCAATTATCCCAAATAAATACCAATTATTAGTACGGGGATAGTTTTTTTTCGATATTGTCTTGTTGTGCCTCAATATTTTATTCTTTTGTTGCTCTGCCTTTCGCCAAATCATTGAGCACTTGCTTTGTGGCTTTTTTTCTATACTCATAGATATCTGATCATCTTTGTGCTATACTTATATTGCCTATTAACCTGCCTAGTTTGTTAGAGGATAGAGTCGGGCGTAAATTACTTTATTTACATAGTCTCGTCTTATTGGGATGACACTAGAGTAAACGTGAGCTTTGGGGCACCGTAGGTACTTGTTTAAACCCCCAGCGGCGTTGTTTCTGCCTCTTATGTTTGTAGTGTCGCATATTTTGCTTCCATATTCCCTTGTAATTGTTGTTTGTTGTGTATTCGTGTGTTTGGGTGACTGTTCTGTGGATGCTACATTTCCAGTTGGACTTCGATACCTACTTGTAGAGAAATAGTGATAAATTATTTTTTGCGCCATGTCGGCAATATTGTGTGTCAGATAGACCTGTATTTTATTTAGGACCAACTAGTGCATTATTCCTGTAAGATTATTGGAAAATCCGACCTGCGGATTTAGTGGAATAGTCGCCGCGAACAATGTTTACGGGCAGACGGACGATTCGCCATACCATATGTTCTGCTGATCTAGATCAGGAGAGCTAAAACACTCTATCTAGTTCACATATACACGATAAATAAAGTGTTTAACGACTGATCCACCAATAATTAAAGTTTATTTGAAGTTGCTCCATGAGACAGGATACAGGAGAGCAACCAATGCGATATATACATCTTATCGATTTTCCTTGCCTTGACCGATATCGTTTTGTAAACATATCGATTTATGGAATTGTTTTTAACCATAAATACATTCGACCTATTACTGAACTAGTCGCATTCAGTATGTTGACTATGTAGATTATCGGAAAAAGACAGGGTTCCAGTTTCAATTTCTGTTGGTGACGGCAGTAAAATATTGAACAACATGCAGATTGTGAAAATCAAGTGCGCGATAGCAAAGTCACGTGATGTAAACACTTGGAAGCGATTGGTTCTCACGTCCCCAGTAAACAATTCTAGATAATGTTATGTATTGGTCCTAGAGAGAATGGGAATGCTGCAAATTTCCATAAACAATTCATGTGATTCATAAATTCTTTAACGATGCCTCTTGAGTGGTTGTTTGGGCGTAAAAAATGTCCTGAAGAAATGCTGAGAGAGCAAGTTCAAAGGGTTCTTAATAATGCCATGCATGATCTGGATAAAGAAAGAGCCAAAATGGAACAGCATGTGAAAATAGAATATGCCGATATAAAGGATATGGCCAAACAAGGAAAGATGGTAACTTTTTATTTTTATTTTTCTAGAGACTGGATGTTAATATTTAGGCATATACATTGAACTCATGCTGCTTTGTGTTGTAATTACTGTAGTCTAGGTTCTGTTTTTATACATGCATATTTCGCAGACATCAATACACGTTATCAGGGACCTGATATACGTTTTTTGAGGTTCCTGTTGTAATTAACAATTAATATTGTTTTTCATCAAATGAACAATCGGTTAATGAGTGGGTTGACTCTATCGATTCTTTACGGTCCCCGAAGGTATTGTCTCACTTCCGGTATTAGATGTAAACACAAATACAGCTTTCAAATAATGACGTTATTTCAGTTTTAATTCGTAATTGATATGTTGTCACCTAAACCATTTAAATATTTTTTGTTTTAAACAAATCTTTAAATAAAAGACAAGATGAAACGGAGTGATATCATGTTCACTGTTCATTTACCTTACTTTGTCTATCGTATACTATGGTTTAATAGTTTATTTGCATCAAATTGTCTACGATCAAATATACATAGATATATACAGTATTTCATAAATAAAACACAAATTGTAAACACCATTCTAAAAGAATTATAGGAAACGATATTATTGCACATTAACATATAACATTCAATACTTCATATCAAAGCATACTTATTACTATTTGTTTGATATTTGCTCATTATGTTATACCAGCCATGTTCATAAAATAATCTGAATTAATTTGGTCCTGCGAATGGTTGTTACATTCTCCATCTTGATATTAAGATTATCTGTCAATCGCTCCCATTGGATAATACGATAACTTGAAATGCGCAGGTCATCTACTTAAGTGTATATTGTCTTAAGTGTATATTTGTCATCTATTACGTGTAAATATGTAATTTTTTACGTGTTTATACGTCATATATTAATACATATAAACATCAACTGTTTAAGTTTATATATGCCATCTATTTTAAGTGTATATATTCATATATTAAAAAGTGTATATTTGTCATGTATTAAGTGTTTAATATGTCATCTATTAAGTGTTTATATTTCATATATTTAAGAGTTTATTTTTTGATCTATATTTAAGTGTATATTTGTTATTTATAAAGAGTATATATGTCATCCATTTATATTTGTCTATTATGCCGTCTATTCAGTAGTATATGTTATTCATTTAAATCTTCCCGTAAAATTTCCATACATCTATTCAATCATCTTACATAAATAATGCATCCTGCTTACTAAAGTATCAACAGCGTCTTATCATTTCAGAGTATGAGTTTATATGTATTGGCAACTATTGTTAAATAAAACACGAGGATATAAACGTGTGAATATGTCATTTATTCAATTAAAAATGACGAATAAGCACAATATGAGCTTATAATCTAAATAATAAGTAAGTTAAAATTGAATCAAAAATGTTTAACAACAAAACGTGTTAACTATTTTTTGCCATACACATAGGTGGGCTACAATCCGCCCGCTAAACTAATACAACATCCCATGGCTGGGAGGTGGATTTAGATGGTGGTGTTACCATAGATCTACATATACATATATATCCATGGCGTTACATTTCTTTTAGCAAAACTTTGTTTAGCTTTGTAACGTTATGGCGTCGGTACCGAGCCGAGGAGGTCTGACTAATTCTGCGAGTCTGCTGAGGTGATACATTATAGAAGAGGTCATCACAAAACCCTTAACCCCTAATAGTGCTAGGGAGCGACTCAAATAATGTTATCTGCGCTAAATTCCCCCTCATATTCCATACATGTATCTATTCAATCGTCTTATATAAATAATTTATCATTTGTTATGTGTTTATATGTCATATATTTAAGTGTTCATTTTTCATCTATTTAAGTGTATATTTGTTATCAGTGCATTTATGTCATACATTTAAGTGTATATATGTGATAAGTGTATATATGTGATATATTGAAGTGTTTCTATTTTATCTATTTAAGTGTGTATTCGTTATCATTGTGTCTATGGCAACTATTAAGTATATATATATATATATGTCATCCATGTATGTATGTCACATATTTAAATGTATATTTGTAATTTATTTAGGTGTATATATGTGACATATTGATGTGTATATATGCTTACTATTTAATTTAAGTGTATATATATGTATATATGTGACATATTGATGTGTATATATGCTTACTATTTAATTTAAGTGTATATATATGTCATTTTATATCTATATATTCCATCTATTAAGTGTATATATGTCATCCATTTAAGTATCCGTGTGTCGTACTTTATGTGTATATATGCCATAAACCTAAGTGTGTATATATGTCATTTATTTAAGTGTATGAGTGTCATTTATTTAAGTGTATAGTTCCATCTTTTATTTGTATATATTTCATGTGTATATATGTAATAAACCTGAGTGTATATATATGTTATTTATATAAGTTTATTCATGTCGTCTATTTAAGTGTATGTAAGTTTTGATAAGCTTTTCTGAGATCCTTTCTATTTATATTTTGTATATAATAATTTATCATCTAAATATTACGAAATAAATACTACTTAAATGCAATCTATTTAAGTGTTTATTTT